>JAILYF010000405.1:0-12557 GCA_025491095.1 Brachionus asplanchnoidis | reverse complement strand
TAGAACGGTCGAAGTCCTTAGGACGGTCAAGAAGTCCTTAGGACGGTCAAGAATCCTTAGGACGGTCAAGAAGTCCTTAGGCCGGTCAAGAAGTCCTTAGGATGGTCAAGAAGTCCTTAGGAGGGTCATGAAGTCCTTAGGACGGTAAAGAAGTCCTAAGGACCGTCAAGAAGTCTTTAGACGTCAAGAAGTCCTTAGGACGGTCAGATCCTTAGGACGGTCAAGAAGTCCTTAAGGACGGTCAAGAAGTCCTTGAACGGTCAAAAAATCCTTAGGATGGTCAAGAAGTCCTTAGGACGGTCAAGATGTCCTTAGGACGTTCAGAATCCTTAGGACGTTCAAGAGTCCTTAGGCGGTCAGAAGTCCTTAGGACGGTCAAGAAGTCCTTAGGATAACGGGTCAAGAAGTCCTTTAGGACGGTCAAGAAGTCATTGGGAGGGTCAAGAAGTCCTTAGGACGGTCAAGAAGTCCTTGAACGGTCAAATAATCCTTAGGATGGTCAAGAAGTCCTTAGGACGGTCAAGAAGTCCTTAAGGACGGTCAAGAAGTCTTTAGGACGGTCAGTAAGTCCTTAAGGACGGTCATGAAGTCCTTAGGATGGTTAAGAAGTCCTTAGGTCGGTCAAGGAAGTCCTAGGACGGTCAAGAAGTCCTTAAGGACGGTCAAGAAGTCCTTAGGACGTTCAAGAAGTCTTTAGGACGGTCAAGAAAGTCCTTAGGACGGTCAGATGTCCTTAGGGACGTTTCAAGAAGTCCTTAGGACGTTCAAGAAGTCACTGGGACGGTCAAGAAGTCATTGGGACGGTCATAAAGTCCTTTGGAGGGTCAAGAAGTCCTTAGGATGGTCAAGAAGTCCTTAGGAGGGTCATGAAGTCCTTAGGACGGTAAAGAAGTCCTAAGGACCGTCAAGAAGTCTTTAGGACGGTCAAGAAGTCCTTAGGACGGTCAAGATGTCCTTAGGACGGTCAAGAAGTCCTTAAGGACGGTCAAGAAGTCCTTGAACGGTCAAAAAATCCTTAGGATGGTCAAGAAGTCCTTAGACGGTCAAGATGTCCTTAGGACGTTCAAGAAGTCCTTAGGACGTTCAAGAAGTCCTTAGGTCGGTCAAGAAGTCCTTAGGACGGTCAAGAAGTCCTTAGGACGGTCAAGAAGTCCTTAGGACGGTCAAGAAGTCCTTAGGACGGTCAAGAAGTCATTGGGAGGGTCAAGAAGTCCTTAGGACGGTCAAGAAGTCCTTGAACGGTCAAATAATCCTTAGGATGGTCAAGAAGTCCTTAGGACGGTCAAGAAGTCCTTAAGGACGGTCAGAAGTCTTTAGGACGGTCAGTAAGTCCTTAAGGACGGTCATGAAGTCCTTAGGATGGTTAAGAAGTCCTTAGGTCGGTCAAGAAGTCCTTAGGACGGTCAAGAAGTCCTTAAGGACGGTCAAGAAGTCCTTAGGACGTTCAAGAAGTCTTTAGGACGGTCAAGAAGTCCTTAGGACGGTCAAGATGTCCTTAGGACGTTCAAGAAGTCCTTAGGACGTTCAAGAAGTCACTGGGACGGTCAAGAAGTCATTGGGACGGTCATAAAGTCCTTTGGAGGGTCAAGAAGTCCTTAGGACGGTCAATAATTCCTTGGACGGTCAAGAAGTCCTTAGGACGGTCAAGAAGTCTCTTGGACGGTCAAGAAGTCCTTAGGACGGTCAAGAAGTCCGTAGGACGGTCAATAAGTCCTTAGAACGGTCAAAAAGTCCTTTGGTCGGTCAAGAAGTCCTTAGGACGGTTCAGAAGCCCTTCAGACGGTCAAGAAGTCCTTAGGACGGTCATGAAGTCCTTAGGATGGTCAAGAAGTCTTTAGGACGGTCAAGAAGTCCTTGGGACGGTCAAGAAGTCATTAAGACGGTCATAAAGTCCTTTGGAGGGTCAAGAAGTCCTTAGGACGGTCAATAAGTCCTTAGGACGGTCAAGAAGTCCTTAGGATGGTCAAGAAGTCCTTAGGAGGGTCATGAAGTCCTTAGGACGGTAAAGAAGTCCTTAGGACGGTCAAGAAGTCTTTAGGACGGTCAAGAAGTCCTTAGGACGGTCAAGATGTCCTTAGGACGGTCAAGATGTCCTTAGGACGTTCAAGAAGTCCTTAGGACGTTCAAGAAGTCCTTAGGTCGGTCAAGAAGTCCTTAGGACGGTCAAGAAGTCCTTAGGGACGGTCAAGAAGTCCTTAGGACGTTCAAGAAGTCATTGGGACGGTCAAGAAGTCATTGGGACGGTCATAAAGTCCTTTGGAGGGTCAAGAAGTCCTTAGGACGGTCAATAATTCCTTAGGACGGTCAAGAAGTCCTTAGGACGGTCAAGAAGTCTTTTGGACGGTCAAGAAGTCCTTAGGATGGTCAAGAAGTCCTTAGGACGGTCAATAAGTCCTTAGGACGGTCAAAAAGTCCTTAGGACGGTCAAGAAGTCCTTAAGACGGTCAAGAAGTCCTTAGGAGGGTCATGAAGTCCTTAGGACGGTAAAGAAGTCCTTAGGACGGTCAAGAATTCCTTAGGACGGTCAAGAATTCCTTAGGACGGTCAAGAAGTCTTTAGGACGGTCAAAAAGTCCTTAGGACGGTCAAGAAGTCCTTAGGACGGTCAAGAAGTCCTTAGGACGGTCAAGATATCCTTAGAACGATCAAGAAGTCCTTAGGTTGGTCAATAAGTCGTTAAGGATGGTCAAGAAGTCTTTAGGACGGTCAAGAAGTCCTTAGTCCGGTCAAGAAGTCCTTAGGACGGTCAAGAAGTCCTTAGGACGGTCAAGAAGTCCTTAAGGACGGTCAAGAAGTCCTTAGGACGGTCAGTAAGTCCTTAAGGACGGTCAAGAAGTCCTTAGGACGGTCAAGAAGTCCTTAGGACGGTCAAGAAGTCTTTAGGACGTTCAAAAAGTCCTTAGGACGGTCAAGAAGTCCTTAGGACGGTCAAGAAGTACTTAGGACGGTCAAGATATCCTTAGAACGATCAAGAAGTCCTTAGGACGGTCAATAAGTCGTTAAGGATGGTCAAGAAGTCTTTAGGACGGTCAAGAAGTCCTTAGTCCGGTCAAGAAGTCCTTAGGACGGTCAAGAAGTCCTTAGGACGGTCAAGAAGTCCTTAAGGACGGTCAAGAAGTCCTTAGGACGGTCAGTAAGTCCTTAAGGACGGTCAAGAAGTCCTTGGGACGGTCAAGAAGTCATTGGGACGGTCAAGAAGTCATTGGGACGGTCATAAAGTCCTTTGGAGGGTCAAGAAGTCCTTAGGACGGTCAATAATTCCTTATGACGGTCAAGAAGTCTTTTGGACGGTCAAGAAGTCCTTAGGATGGTCAAGAAGTCCTTAGGACGGTCAAGAAGTCCTTTGGACGGTCAAGAAGTCCTAATGATGGTCAAGAAGTCTTAAAGACTGTCAAGAAGTCTTTAGGACGGTCAAGAAGTCCTTGGACGGTCAAGAAGTCATTGGGACGGTCATAAAGTCCTTTGGAGGGTCAAGAAGTCCTTAGGACGGTCAATAAGTCCTTAGGACGGTCAAGAAGTCGTTAAGGATGGTCAAGAAGTCTTTAGGACGGTCAAGAAGTCCTTAGTCCGGTCAAGAAGTCCTTAGGACGGTCAAGAAGTCCTTAGGACGGTCAAGAAGTCCTTAAGGACGGTCAAGAAGTCCTTAGGACGGTCAGTAAGTCCTTAAGGACGGTCAAGAAGTCCTTGGGACGGTCAAGAAGTCATTGGGACGGTCAAGAAGTCATTGGGACGGTCATAAAGTCCTTTGGAGGGTCAAGAAGTCCTTAGGACGGTCAATAATTCCTTAGGACGGTCAAGAAGTCTTTTCGACGGTCAAGAAGTCCTTAGGATGGTCAAGAAGTCCTTAGGACGGTCAAGAAGTCCTTTGGACGGTCAAGAAGTCCTAATGATGGTCAAGAAGTCTTAAAGACTGTCAAGAAGTCTTTAGGACGGTCAAGAAGTCCTTGGGACGGTCAAGAAGTCATTGGGACGGTCATAAAGTCCTTTGGAGGGTCAAGAAGTCCTTAGGACGGTCAATAAGTCCTTAGGACGGTCAAGAAGTCCTTGAACGGTCAAAAAATCCTTAGGATGGTCAAGAAGTCCTTAGGACGGTCAAGATGTCCTTAGGACGTTCAAGAAGTCCTTAGGACGTTCAAGAAGTCCTTAGGTCGGTCAAGAAGTCCTTAGGACGGTCAAGAAGTCCTTAGGACGGTCAAGAAGTCCTTAGGACGTCAAGAAGTCCTTATGACGGTCAGAAGTCATTGGGAGGGTCAAGAAGTCCTTAGACGGTCAAGAAGTCCTTGAACGGTCAAATAATCCTTAGGATGGTCAAGAAGTCCTTAGGACGGTCAAGAAGTCCTTAAGGACGGTCAAGAAGTCTTTAGGACGGTCAGTAAGTCCTTAAGGACGGTCATGAAGTCCTTAGGATGGTTAAGAAGTCCTTAGGTCGGTCAAGAAGTCATTAGGACGGTCAAGAAGTCCTTAGGACGGTCAAGAAGTCCTTAGGACGTTCAAGAAGTCTTTAGGACGGTCAAGAAGTCCTTAGGACGGTCAAGATGTCCTTAGGACGTTCAAGAAGTCCTTAGGACGTTCAAGAAGTCACTGGGACGGTCAAGAAGTCATTGGGACGGTCATAAAGTCCTTTGGAGGGTCAAGAAGTCCTTAGGACGGTCAATAATTCCTTTGGACGGTCAAGAAGTCCTTAGGACGGTCAAGAAGTCTTTTGGACGGTCAAGAAGTCCTTAGGATGGTCAAGAAGTCCTTAGGACGGTCAATAAGTCCTTAGAACGGTCAAGAAGTCCTTAGGACGGTCAAGAAGTCCTTAGGACGGTCAAGAAGTCCTTAGGACGGTCAAGAAGTCCTTAGGACGGTCAAGAAGTCCTTAGGATGGTCAAGAAGTCTTTAGGACGGTCAAGAAGTCCTTGGGACGGTCAAGAAGTCATTAAGACGGTCATAAAGTCCTTTGGAGGGTCAAGAAGTCCTTAGGACGGTCATAAGTCCTTAGGACGGTCAAGAAGTCCTTAGGATGGTCAAGAAGTCCTTAGGAGGGTCATGAAGTCCTTAGGACGGTAAAGAAGTCCTTAGGACGGTCAAGAAGTCTTTAGGACGGTCAAGAAGTCCTTAGGACGGTCAAGATGTCCTTAGGACGGTCAAGATGTCCTTAGGACGTTCAAGAAGTCCTTAGGACGTTCAAGAAGTCCTTAGGTCGGTCAAGAAGTCCTTAGGACGGTCAAGAAGTCCTTAGGACGGTCAAGAAGTCCTTAGGACGGTCAAGAAGTCCTTAGGACGGTCAAGAAGTCATTAGGAGGGTCATAAAGTCCTTTGGAGGGTCAGAAGTCCTTAGGACGGTCAAGAAGTCCTTGAACGGTCAAATAATCCTAAGGATGGTCAAGAAGTCCTTAGGACGGTCAAGAAGTCCTTAAGGACGGTCAAGAAGTCCTTAGGACGGTCAGTAAGTCCTTAAGGACGGTCATGAAGTCCTTAGGATGGTTAAGAAGTCCTTAGGTCGGTCAAGAAGTCATTAAGACGGTCATAAAGTCCTTTGGAGGGTCAAGAAGTCCTTAGGACGGTCAATAAGTCCTTAGGACGGTCAAGAAGTCCTTAGGATGGTCAAGAAGTCCTTAGGAGGGTCATGAAGTCCTTAGGACGGTAAAGAAGTCCTTAGGACGGTCAAGAAGTCTTTAGGACGGTCAAGAAGTCCTTAGGACGGTCAAGATGTCCTTAGGACGGTCAAGATGTCCTTAGGACGTTCAAGAAGTCCTTAGGACGTTCAAGAAGTCCTTAGGTCGGTCAAGAAGTCCTTAGGACGGTCAAGAAGTCCTTAGGACGGTCAAGAAGTCCTTAGGACGGTCAAGAAGTCCTTAGGACGGTCAAGAAGTCATTGGGAGGGTCATAAAGTCCTTTGGAGGGTCAAGAAGTCCTTAGGACGGTCAAGAAGTCCTTGAACGGTCAAATAATCCTTAGGATGGTCAAGAAGTCCTTAGGACGGTCAAGAAGTCCTTAAGGACGGTCAGAAGTCCTTAGGACGGTCAGTAAGTCCTTAAGGACGGTCATGAAGTCCTTAGGATGGTTAAGAAGTCCTTAGGTCGGTCAAGAAGTCCTTAGGACGGTCAAGAAGTCCTTAAGGATGGTCAAGAAGTCCTTAGGACGTTCAAGAAGTCTTTAGGACGGTCAAGAAGTCCTTAGGACGGTCAAGATGTCCTTAGGACGTTCAAGAAGTCCTTAGGACGTTCAAGAAGTCATTGGGACGGTCAAGAAGTCATTGGGACGGTCATAAAGTCCTTCGGAGGGTCAAGAAGTCCTTAGGACGGTCAATAATTCCTTAGGACGGTCAAGAAGTCCTTAGGACGGTCAAGAAGTCTTTTGGACGGTCAAGAAGTCCTTAGGATGGTCAAGAAGTCCTTAGGACGGTCAATAAGTCCTTAGGACGGTCAAGAAGTCCTTAGGACGGTCAAGAAGTCCTTAAGACGGTCAAGAAGTCCTTAGGAGGGTCATGAAGTCCTTAGGACGGTAAAGAAGTCCTTAGGACGGTCAAGAATTCCTTAGGACGGTCAAGAATTCCTTAGGACGGTCAAGAAGTCCTTAAGGACGGTCAAGAAGTCCTTAGGACGTTCAAGAAGTCTTTAGGACGGTCAAGAAGTCCTTAGGACGGTCAAGATGTCCTTAGGACGTTCAAGAAGTCCTTAGGACGGTCAAGATATCCTTAGAACGATCAAGAAGTCCTTAGGACGGTCAAGATGTCCTTAGGACGTTCAAAAGTCCTTAGGACGTTCAAGAAGTCATTGGACGGTCAAGAAGTCATTGGGACGGTCATAAGTCCTTTGGAGGGTCAAGAAGTCCTTAGGACGGTCAATAATTCCTTAGGACGGTCAAGAAGTCCTTAGGACGGTCAAGAAGTCTTTTGGACGGTCAAGAAGTCCTTAGGATGGTCAAGAAGTCCTTAGGACGGTCAATAAGTCCTTAGGACGGTCAAGAAGTCCTTAGGACGGTCAAGAAGTCCTTAAGACGGTCAAGAAGTCCTTAGGAGGGTCATGAAGTCCTTAGGACGGTAAAGAAGTCCTTAGGACGGTCAAGAAGTTTTTAGGACGGTCAAGAAGTCCTTAGGACGGTCAAGATATCCTTAGAACGATCAAGAAGTCCTTAGGACGGTCAATAAGTCGTTAAGGATGGTCAAGAAGTTTTTAGGACGGTCAAGAATCCTTAGTCCGGTCAAGAAGTCCTTAGGACGGTCAAGAAGTCCTTAGGACGGTCAAAAGTCCTTAAGGACGGTCAAGAAGTCCTTAGGACGGTCAGTAAGTCCTTAAGGACGGTCAAGAAGTCCTTAGGACGGTCAAGAAGTCCTTAGGACGGTCAAGAAGTCTTTAGGACGTTCAAAAGTCCTTAGGACGGTCAAGAAGTCCTTAGGACGGTCAAGAAGTACTTAGGACGGTCAAGATATCCTTAGAACGATCAAGAAGTCCTTAGGACGGTCAATAAGTCGTTAAGGATGGTCAAAAAGTCTTTAGGACGGTCAAGAAGTCCTTAGTCCGGTCAAGAAGTCCTTAGGACGGTCAAGAAGTCCTTAGGACGGTCAAGAGGTCCTTAAGGACGGTCAAGAAGTCCTTAGGACGGTCAGTAAGTCCTTAAGGACGGTCAAGAAGTCCTTGGGACGGTCAAGAAGTCATTGGGACAGTCAAGAAGTCATTGGGACGGTCATAAAGTCCTTTGGAGGGTCAAGAAGTCCTTAGGACGGTCAATAATTCCTTATGACGGTCAAGAAGTCCTTAGGACGGTCAAGAAGTCTTTTGGAAGGTCAAGAAGTCCTTAGGATGGTCAAGAAGTCCTTAGGACGGTCAAGAAGTCCTTTGGACGGTCAAGAAGTCCTAATGATGGTCAAGAAGTCTTAAAGACTGTCAAGAAGTCTTTAGGACGGTCAAGAAGTCCTAATGATGGTCAAGAAGTCTTAAAGACTGTCAAGAAGTCTTTAGGACGGTCAAGAAGTCCTTGGGACGGTCAAGAAGTCATTGGGACGGTCATAAAGTCCTTTGGAGGGTCAAGAAGTCCTTAGGACGGTCAATAAGTCCTTAGGACGGTCAAGAAGTCCTTGAACGGTCAAAAAATCCTTAGGACGGTCAGTAAGTCCTTAGGATGGTTAAGAAGTCCTTAGGACGGTCAAGAAGTCCTTAGGACGGTCAAGAAGTCCTTAAGGACGGTCAAGAAGTCCTTAAGGACGGTCAAGAAGTCCTTAGGACGTTCAAGAATTCTTTAGGACGGTCAAGAAGTCCTTAGGACGGTCAAGATGTCCTTAGGACGTTCAAGAAGTCCTTAGGACGTTCAAGAAGTCCTTAGGACGGTCAAGAAGTCCTTAGGACGGTCAAGAAGTCCTTAGGACGGTCAAGATGTCCTTAGGACGTTCAAGAAGTCCTTAGGACGTTCAAGAAGTCCTTAGGACGGTCAAGAAGTCCTTAGGACGGTCAAGAAGTCCTTAGGACGGTCAAGAAGTCATTGGGACGGTCATAAAGTCCTTTTGGAGGGTCAAGAACTCCTTAAGACGGTCAATAAGTCCTTAGGACGGTCAAGAAGTCCTTAGGACGGTCAAGATGTCCTTAGGACGTTCAAGAAGTCCTTAGGACGTTCAAGAAGTCCTTAGGACGGTCAAGAAGTCCTTAGGACGGTCAAGAAGTCCTTAGGACGGTCAAGAAGTCCTTAGGACGGTCAAGAAGTCATTGGGACGGTCATAAAGTCCTTTGGAGGGTCAAGAAGTCCTTAGGACGGTCAATAAGTCCTTAAGGACGGTCAAGAAGTCCTTAGGACGGTCAAGAAGTCCTTAGGACGGTCAAGAAGTCTTTAGGACGGTCAAAAAGTCCTTAGGACGGTCAAGAAGTCCTTAGGACGGTCAAGAAGTCTTTAGGACGGTCAAGATATCCTTAGAACGATCAAGAAGTCTTTAGGACGGTCAAGAAGTCCTTAGTCCGGTCAAGAAGTCCTTAGGACGGTCAAGAAGTCCTTAGGACGGTCAAGAAGTCCTTAAGGACGGTCAAGAAGTCTTTAGGACGGTCAAAAAGTCCTTAGGACGGTCAAGAAGTCCTTAGGACGGTCAAGAAGTACGGTCAAGTAGTACCCTAAGGACTTCTTGACCGTCCTAAGGACTTCTTGACCGTCCTTAGGACTTCTCGGCCGTCCTAAAGACTTCTTGACCCTCCTTAAGGACTTCTTGACCGTCCTAAGGACTTCTTGACCGTCCTAAGGACTTCTTGACCGTCCTAAAGACTTCTTGACCGTCCTACAGACTTCTTGACCGTCCTAAAGACTTCTTGACCGTCCTAAGGACTTCTTGACCGTCCTAAGGACTTCTTGACCCTCCTTAAGGGCTTATTGACCGTCCTAAGGACTTCTTGACCGTCCTAAGGACTTCTTGACCGTCCTAAGGACTTCTTGACCGTCCTAAGGACTTCTTGACCGTCCTTAGGACTTCTTGACCGTCCTAAAGACTTCTTGACCGTCCTAAGGACTTCTTGACCGTTCTAAGGACTTCTAGACCGTCCTAAAGACTTCTTGACCGTCCTTAAGGACTTCTTGACCGTCCTAAGGACTTCTTGACCGTCCTAAGGATATCTTGACCGTCCTAAAGACTTCTTGACCCTTCAAAGGACTTCTTGACCGTCCTAAGGACTTCTTGACCGTCCCAATGAATTCTTGGCCGTCCTAAGGACTTCTTGACCGTCCTAAGGACTTCTTGACCGTCCTAAAGACTTCTTGACCGTCCTAAAGACTTCTTGACCCTCCTCAGGACTTCTTGACCGTCCTAAGGACTTCTTGACCGTCCTAAGGACTTCTTGACCGTCCTAAGGACTTCTTGACCGTCCTAAGGACTTCTTGACCGTCCTTAGGACTTCTTGACCGTCCTAAAGACTTCTTGACCGTCCTAAGGACTTCTTGACCGTCCTAAGGACTTCTAGACCGTCCTAAAGACTTCTTGACCGTCCTTAAGGACTTCTGACCGTCCTAAGGACTTCTTGACCGTCCTAAAGACTTCTTGACCGTCCTAAAGACTTCTTGACCCTCCTTAAGGGCTAATTGACCGTCCTAAGGACTTCTTGACCGTCCCAATGAATTCTTGGCCGTCCTAAGGACTTCTTGACCTTCAAAAGGACTTCTTGACCTTCTAAAAGACTTCTTGACCCTCCTTAAGGGCTTATTGACCGTCCTAAGGACTTCTTGACCGTCCTAAGGACTTCTAGACCGTCCTAAAGACTTCTTGACCGTCCTTAAGGACTTCTTGACCGTCCTAAGGACTTCTTGACCGTCCTAAAGACTTCTTGACCGTCCTAAAGACTTCTTGACCCTCCTTAAGGGCTAATTGACCGTCTTAAGGACTTCTTGACCGTCCCAATGAATTCTTGGCCGTCCTAAGGACTTCTTGACCTTCAAAAGGACTTCTTGACCTTCTAAAAGACTTCTTGACCCTCCTTAAGGGCTTATTGACCGTCCTAAGGACTTCTTGACCGTCCTTAAGTCTTCTTGACCCTCCTTAAGGGCTTATTGACCGTCCTAAGGACTTCTTGACCGTCCCAATGAATTTTTGGCCGTCCCAATGAATTCTTGGCCTCTCTAAGTACTTCTTGACCTTCCAAAGGACTTCTTGACCGTCCTTAAGGACTTCTTGACCGTCCTAAGGACTTCTTGACCGTCCTAAAGACTTCTTGACCGTCCTAAGGACTTCTTGACCGTCCTAAGGACTTCTTGACCGTCCTAAAGACTTCTTGACCGTCCTTAAGGACTTCTTGACCGTCCCAAGGACTTCTTGACCGTCCTAAAGACTTCTTGACCGTCCTAAAGACTTCTTGACCCTCCTTAAGGGCTAATTGACCGTCCTAAGGACTTCTTGACCGTCCCAATGAATTCTTGGCCGTCCTAAGGACTTCTTGACCTTCCAAAGGACTTCTTGACCTTCCTAAAGACTTCTTGACCCTCCTTAAGGGCTTATTGACCGTCCTAAGGACTTCTTGACCGTCCTAAAGTCTTCTTGACCCTCCTTAAGGGCTTATTGACCGTCCTAAGGACTTCTTGACCGTCCCAATGAATTCTTGGCCGTCCCAATGAATTCTTGGCCGTCCTAAGTACTTCTTGACCATCCAAAGGACTTCTTGACCGTCCTTAAGGACTTCTTGACCGTCCTTAAGGACTTCTTGACCGTCCTAAGGACTTCTTCGACGTCCTAAGGACTTCTTGACCGTCCTAAGGACTTTTTGACCGTCCTAAGGACTTCATGACCGTCCTAAAGACTTTTTGACCGTCCTTAAGGACTTCTTGACCCTCCAAAGGACTTCTTGACCGTCCTAAGGACTTCTTGACCGTCCTAAGCACTTCTTGACCTTCCAAAGGACTTCTTGACCGTCTTTAAGGACTTCTTGACCGTCCTTAAGGACTTCTTGACCGTCCTAAGGACTTCTTCGACGTCCTAAGGACTTCTTGACCGTCCTAAGGACTTTTTGACCGTCCTAAGGACTTCATGACCGTCCTAAAGACTTCTTGACCGTCCTAAGGACTTCTTGACCGTCCTAAAGACTTCTTGACCGTCCTTAAGGACTTCTTGACCGTCCTAAGGACTTCTTGACCGTCCTAAAGACTTCTTGACCGTCCTAAGGACTTCTTGACCGTCCTAAGGACTTCTTGACCGTCCTAAAGACTTCTTGACCGTCCTTAAGGACTTCTTGACCGTCCCAAGGACTTCTTGACCGTCCTAAAGACTTCTTGACCGTCCTAAAGACTTCTTGACCCTCCTTAAGGGCTAATTGACCGTCCTAAACACTTCTTGACCGTCCCAATGAATTCTTGGCCGTCCTAAGGACTTCTTGACCTTCCAAAGGACTTCTTGACCTTCCTAAAGACTTCTTGACCCTCCTTAAGGGCTTATTGACCGTCCTAAGGACTTCTTGACCGTCCTAAAGTCTTCTTGACCCTCCTTAAAGGCTTATTGACCGTCCTAAGGACTTCTTGACCGTCCCAATGAATTTTTGGCCGTCTCAATGAATTCTTGGACGTCCTAAGTACTTCTTGACCATCCAAAGGACTTCTTGACCGTCCTTAAGGACTTCTTGACCGTCCTTAAGGACTTCTTGACCGTCCTAAGGACTTCGCGACGTCCTAAGGACTTCTTGACCGTCCTAAGGACTTTTGACCGTCCTAAGGACTTCATGACCGTCCTAAAGACTTTTGAACCGTCCTTAAGGACTTCTTGACCTCCAAAGGACTTCTTGACGTCCTAAGGACTTCTTGACCGTCCTAAGCACTTCTGACCTTCCAAAGGAATACTTTGACCGTCCTTAAACTTCTTGACCGTCCTTAAGGACTTCTTGACGTCCTAAGGACTTCTTCGACGTCCTAAGGACTCTGACCGTCTAAGGACTTTTTGACCGTCCTAAGGACTTCATGACCGTCCTAAAAGACTTCTGACCCTTCAAAGGACTTCTTGACCGTCCTAAGGACTTCTTGACCGTCCCAATGAATTCTTGGCCGTCCTAAGGACTTCTTGACCTTCCTAAGGACTTCTTGACCGTCCTAAGGACTTCTTGACCGTCCTAAAGACTCTTGACCCTC
>JAILYF010000404.1:0-17486 GCA_025491095.1 Brachionus asplanchnoidis | reverse complement strand
TTAGGACGGTCAAGAAGTCTTTAGGACGGTCAAGTAGTCCTTAGAACGGTCAAGAAGACCTTAGGACGGTCAAGAAGTCCTTAGGACGGTCAAGAAGTCCTTAGGACGGTCAAGAAGTCTTAGGACGGTCAAAAGGTCCTATGGACTGCAAGAAGTCCTAAGGACGTCAAGAAGTCATTAGGACGCTCAAGAAGTTAGGACGGTCAAGAAGTCCTTAGGACGGTCAAGAAGTTTAGGACGGTCAAGAAGTCCTTAGGACGGTCAAGAGGTCCTATGGACAGTCAAGAAGTCCTAAGGACGGCCAAGAAGTCATGAGGACGGTCAAGAAGTCCTTAGGACGGTCAGAAGTCCTTAGGACGGTCAAGAAGTCTTAGGACGGTCAAGAAGTCTTAGGACGGTCAAGAAGTCTTTAGGACGGTCAAGAAGTCCTTAGGACGGTCAAGAAGTACTCAAGACGGTCTTGAAGTTCTATGGACGGTCAAGAAGTCCTTAGGACGGTCAAGAGTTCCTAAGGACGGTCAAGAAGTCCTTAGGACGGTCACGAAGTCCTTAGGACTGTCAAGAAGTCCTTAGGACGGTCAAGAGGTCCTATGGACGGTCAAGAAGTCCTAAGGACGGTCAAGAAGTCCTTAGAACGGTCAAGAAGCTCTTAGGACGGTCAAGAAGTCTTTTGGACGGTCTAGAAGTCCTTAGGACGGTCAAGAAGTCCTTAGAACGGTCAAGAAGCTCTTAGGAGGTCAAGAAGTCCTTTGGACGGTCAAGAAGTCCTTAGGACGGCCAAGAGTCATGAGGACGGGTCAAGACGTCCTTAGGACGGTCAAGAAGTCTTTAGGACGGTCAAGAAGGTCCTTAGGACGGTCAAGAATGCTAAGGACGCTCAGAAGTCCTTAGTACGCTCAAGAAGCTTAGGACGGTCAAGAAGTGCAAGGACGCTCAAGAAGTCCTTAGTACGCTCAGAAGTCCTTAGGCGGTCAAGAAGTCTTTAGGACGGTCAAGAAGTCCTTAGGACGGTCAAGAAAGTACTTAGAACGGTCTTGAAGTTTTATTGACGGTCAAGAAGTCTTAAGGACGGTAAAGAAAGTCTAAGGACGGTCGAGAAGTCCTTAGGACGGTCGAGAAGTCCTTAGGACGGTCACGAAGTCTTAAGGACGGTAAAGAAGTCCTAAGGACGGTCGAGAAGTCCTTAGGACGGTCAAGAAGTCCTTAGGACGGTCAAGAAGTCCTTAGGACGGTCAAGAGGTCCTATGTACAGTCAAGAAGTCCTAAGGACGGTCAAGAAGTCATGAGGACGCTCAAGAAGTCCTTAGGACGGTCAAGAAGTCCTTAGGACGGTCAAGAAGTCTTTAGGACGGTCAAGAAGTCCTTAGGACGGTCAAGAAGTCCTTAGGACGGTCAAGAGGTCCTATGGACAGTCAAGAAGTCCTAAGGACGGTCAAGAAGTCCTTAGGACGGTCAAGAAGTCCTATTGTCTGTCAAGAAGTCCATAGGACGGCCAAGAAGTCTTTAGGACGGTCAAGTAGTCATTAGGACGGTTAGCATCTTAGGACGGTCAAGAAGTCTTTAGGACGGTCAAGTAGTCATTAGGACGGTCAAGAAGTCTTAGGACGGTCAAGAAGTCTTTAGGACGGTCAAGTAGTCCTTAGGACGGTCAAGAAGTCTTAGGACGGTCAAGAAGTCCTTAGGACGGTCAAGAAGTACTTAGGACGGTCTAGATGTCCTATGGAGGTCAAGAAGTCCTTAGGACGGTCAAGAAGTCATATGGACGGTCAAGATGTCCTATGGACGGTCAAGAAGTCCAATGGACTCTCAAGAAGTCCTTAGGACGGCCAAGAAGTCTTTAGGACGGTCAAGTAGTCATTAGGACGGTCTAGAAATCTTGGGACGGTCAAGAGTCTTAGGACGGTCAAGTAGTCATTAGGACGGTCAAGAATCTTAGGATTGTCAAGAAGTCTTTAGGACGGTCAAGTAGGTCTTAGGACGGTCAAGAAGTCCTTAGGACGGTCAAGAAGTCATTAGGACGGTCAAGGAGTCCTAGGACGGTCAAGGAGTACTTAGGACGGTCTAGATGTCCATGGACGGTCATGAAGTCCTTGGGACGGTCAAGAAGTCCTAGGGACGTTCAAGAAGTCCTATGGTCGGTCAAGAAGTCCATAGGACGGCCAAGAAGTCTTTAGGACGGTCAAGTAGTCATTAGGACGGTTAAGAAATCATTAGGACGGTCAAGAAGTCTTTAGGACGGTCAAGTAGTCATTAGGACGGTCAAGAAGTCCTTAGGACGGTCAAGAAGTCTTTAGGACGGTCAAGTAGTCCTTAGAACGGTCAAGAAGACCTTAGGACGGTCAAGAAGTCCTTAGGACGGTCAAGAAGTCCTTAGGACGGTCAAGAAGTCCTAGGACGGTCAAAAGGTCCTATGGACTGTCAAGAAGTCCTAGGAACGGTCAAGAAGTCATTAGGACGCTCAAGAAGTCCTTAGGACGGTCAAGAAGTCCTTAGGACGGTCAAGAAGTCTTAGGACGGTCAAGAGGTCCTAGGACAGTCAAGAAGTCCTAAGGACGGCCAAGAAGTCATGAGGACGGTCAAGAAGTCTTAGGACGGTCAAGAAGTCCTTAGGACGGTCAAGAAGTCTTTAGGACGGTCAAGAAGTCCTTAGGACGGTCAAGAAGTCTTTAGGACGGTCAAGAAGTCCTTAGGACGGTCAAGAAGTACTCAGGACGGTCTGAAGTTCTATGGACGGTCAAGAAGTCCTTAGGACGGTCAAGAGTCTAAGGACGGTCAAGAAGTCCTTAGGACGGTCAAGAAGTCCTTAGGACGGTCAAGAGGTCCTAGGACGGTCAAGAAGTCCTAAGGACGGTCAAGAAGTCCTTAGAACGCTCAAGAAGTCCTTAGGACGGTCAAGAAGTCTTTAGGACGGTCTAGAAGTCCTTAGGACGGTCAAGAAGTCTTTAGGACGGTCAAGAAGTCCTTAGGACGGTCAAGAGGTCCTATGGACAGTCAAGAAGTCTTTAGGACGGTCAAGAAGTCCTTAGGACGGTCAAGAAGTCTTAGGACGGTCAAGAAGTCTTTAGGACGGTCAAGAAGTCCTTAGGACGGTCAAGAAGTGCTAGGACGCTCAAGAAGTCCTTAGTACGCTCAAGAAGTCTTAGGACGGTCAAGAAGTCTTTAGGACGGTCAAGAAGTCCTTAGGACGGTCAAGAAGTACTTAGACGGTCTTGAAGTTTATGGACGGTAAAGAAGTCTTTAGGACGGTAAAGAAGTCCTAAGGACGGCGAGAAGTCCTTAGGACGGTCGAGAAGTCCTTAGGACGGTCACGAAGTCTTAAGGACGGTAAAGAAGTCCTAAGGACGGGTCGAGAAGTCCTTAGGACGGTCAGAAGTCCTTAGGACGGTCAAGAAGTCTTAGGACGGTAAAGAAGTCTTTAGGACGGTCAAGAAGTCTTGGACGGTCAAGAAGTACTTAGAACGGTCTTGAAAGTTTTTGGACGGTCAAGAAGTCTTAGGACGGTCAAGAAGTCTTTAGGAAGGTCAAGAAGTCCTTAGGACGGTCAAGAAGTCCTTAGGACGGTCAATAAGTTCTAGGACGGTTCAGAAGTCCTTAGGACGGTCAAGAAGTCCTTAGGACGGTCAAGAAGTCCTTAGGACGGTCAAGATGTCCTTAGGACGGTCAAGAAGTCTTTAGGACGGTCAAGAAGTCCTTAGGACGGTCAAGAGGTCCTATGGACGGTCAAGAAGTCCTAGGACGGTCAAGAAGTCTTAGGACGGTCAAGAAGTCTTAGGAAGGTCAAAAGTCCTTAGGACGGTCAAGAAGTACTTAGGACGGTATAGAGTCCTATGGACGGTTCAAGAAGTCCTTAGTACGGTCAAGAAGTCCTATGGACGGTCAAGAAGTCTAGGACTCTCAAGAAGTCCTTAGGACGGCCAAGAGTCTTTAGGACGGTCAAGTAGTCATAAGGACGGTCTAGAATCCTTGGGACGGTCAAGAAGTCTTTAGGACGGTCAAGTAGTCATTAGGACGGTCAAGAAGTCCTTAGGACGGTCAAGAAGTCTTGTAGGACGGTCAAGAAGTCATTAGGACGGTCAAGGAGTCCTTAGGACGGTCAAGGAGTACTTAGGACGGTCTAGATGTCCTAGGACGGTCAAGAAGTCCTAGGACGGTCAGAAGTCCTATGGACTGTCAAGAAGTCCTTAGGACGGCCAAGAAGTCTTTAGGACGGTCAAGTAGTCATTAGGACGGTCTAGAAATCCTTAGGACGGTCAGAAGTCTTTAGGACGGTCAAGAAGCTTAGGACGGTCAAGAAGTACTCAGGACGGTCTTGAAGTTCTATGGACGGTCAGAAGTCTTAGGACGGTCAAGAAGTCCTAAGGACGGTCAAGAAGTCCTTAGGACGGTCAAGAAGTCTTAGGACAGTCAAGAAGTCCTTAGGACGGTCAAGAGGTCCTATGGACGGTCAAGAAGTCCTAAGGACGGTCAAGAAGTCCTTAGAACTCAAGAAGTACTTAGAAAGGTCTTAAGTTCTATGGACGGTCAAGAAGTCCTTAGACGGTCAAGAAGTCTTAAGGACGGTCAAGAAGTCCTTAGGCGGTCAAGAATCCTTAGGATGGTCAAGAGGTCCTATGGACGGTCAAGAAGTCCTAAGGACGGTCAAGAAGTCTTAGGACGGTCTTGAAGTTCATGGAGGGCAAGAAGTCCATAGGACGGTCAAGAAGTCCTAAGGACGGTCAAGAAGTCCTTAGGACGGTCAAGAGGTCTATGGACGGTCAAAAAGTCCTTAGGACGGTCAAGAAGTCTCAGGACGGCCAAGAAGTCTTTAGGACGGTCATAAAGTCATTAGGACGGTCAAGAAATCTAAGGACGGTAAACAGTCTAGGACGGTCAAGAAGTCCTTAGGACGGTCAAGAGGTCCTATGGAAAGTCAAGAAGTCCTAAGGACGGTCAAGAAGTCATGAGGACGCTCAAGAAGTCATAAGGACGGTCAAGAAGTCCTTAGGACGGTCAAGAAGTCCTTAGGACGGTCAAGAAGTCCTTAGGACGGTCAAGAGGTCCTATGGACGGTCAAGAAGTCCTATGGACGGTCAAGAAGTCATTAGGACGGTCAAGAAGTCTTTAGGAAGGTCAAGAAGTCTAAGGACGGTCAAGAAGTCATGAGGACTCCAGAAGTCCTTAGGACGGCAAGTCTTTAGGACGGTCAAAGTAGTCATTAAGACTGTCTAGAAATCCTTGGGACGGTCAAGAAGTCTTTAGGACGGTCCAAGTAGTCATTAGGACGGTCAAGAAGTCCTTAGGACGGTCAAGAAGTCTTTAGGACTGTCAAGTAGTCCTTAGGACGGTTAAGAAGTCCTTAGGACGGTCAAGAAGTCATTAGCACGGTCAAGGAGTCCTTAGGACGGTCAAGGAGTACTAGGACGGTCTAGATGTCCTATGGACGGTCAGAAGTCCTTAGGACGGTCAAGAAGTCCTATGGACGGTCAAGAAGTCCTATGGACTGTCAAGAAGTCCTTAGGACGGCAAGAAGTCTTTAGGACGGTCAAGTAGTCATTAGGACGGTCTAGAAATCCTAGGACGGTCAAGAAGTCTTTAGGACGGTCAAGAAGTCTTAGGCGGTCAAGAAGTACTCAGGACGGTCTTGACGTTCTATGGACGGTCAAGAAGTCCTTAGGACGGTCAAGAAGTCCTAGGACGGTCAAGAAGTCCTTAGGACGGTCAAGAAGTCATTAGGGACAGTCAAGAAGTCCTTAGGACGGTCAAGAGGTCTATGGACGGTCAAGAAGTCCTAGGACGGTCAAGAAGTCCTTAGACGCTCAAGAAGTACTAGAACGGTCTTAAAGTTCTATGGACGGTCAAGAAGTCCTTAGGACGGTCAAGAAGTCTTAGGACGGTCAAGAAGTCCTTAGGACGGTCAAGAAGTCCTTAGGATGGTCAAGAGGTCCTATGGACGGTCAAGAAGTCTAAGGACGGTCAAGAAGTCTTTAGGACGGTCTTGAAGTTCTATGGAGGGTCAAGAGTCCATAGGATGGTCAAGAAGTCCTAAGGCTGGTCAAGAAGTCCTAAGGACGGTCAAGAGGTCTATGGACGGTCAAAAAGTCCTTAGGACGGTCAAGAAGTCCTCAGGACGGCAAGAAGTTTAGGACGGTCATAAAGTCATTAGGACGGTCAAGAAATCCTAAGGACGGTAAACAAGTCTTATGGACGGTCAAGAAGTCCTTAGGACGGTCAAGAGGTCCTATGGAAAGTCAAGAAGTCCTAAGGACGGTCAAGAAGTCATGAGGACGCTCAAGAAGTCCTTAGGACGGTCAAGAAGTCCTTAGGACGGTCAAGAAGTCCTTAGGACGGTCAAGAAGTCCTTAGGACGGTCAAGAGGTCTATTGACGGTCAAGAAGTCCTATGGACGGTCAAGAAGTCATAGGACGGTCAAGAAGTCTTTAGGAAGGTCAAGAAGTCCTAGACGGTCAAGAATCAGTGAGGACTCTCAAGAAGTCCTTAGGACGGCCAAGAAGTCTTTAGGACGGTCAAGTAGTCATTAGGACGGTCTAGAAATCCTTGGGACGGTCAAGAAGTCTTTAGGACGGTCAAGTAGTCATTAGGACGGTCAAGAAGTCCTTAGGACGGTCAAGAAGTCTTTAGGACTGTCAAGTAGTCCTTAGGACGGTCAAGAAGTCCTTAGGACGGTCAAGAAGTCCTTAGGACGGTCAAGAAGTCATTAGCACGGTCAAGGAGTCCTTAGGACGGTCAAGGAGTACTTAGGACGGTCTAGATCTCCTATGGACGGTCAAGAAGTCCTTAGGACGGTCAAGAAGTCCTATGGACGGTCAAGAAGTCCTATGGACTGTCAAGAAGTCCTTAGGACGGCCAAGAAGTCTTTAGGACGGTCAAGTAGTCATTAGGACGGTCTAGAAATCCTTAGGACGGTCAAGAAGTCTTTAGGACGGTCAAGAAGTCCTTAGGACGGTCAAGAAGTACTCAGGACGGTCTTGAAGTTCTATGGACGGTCAAGAAGTCCTTAGGACGGTCAAGAAGTCCTAAGGACGGTCAAGAAGTCCTTAGGACGGTCAAGAAGTCCTTAGGACGGTCAAGAGGTCCTATGGACGGTCAAGAAGTCCTAAGGACGGTCAAGAAGTCCTTAGAACGCTCAAGAAGTACTTAGAAAGGTCTTAAAGTTCTATGGACGGTCAAGAAGTTTAGGACGGTCAAGAAGTCTTAAGGGACGGTCAAGAAGTCCTAGGACGGTCAAGAAGTCTTAGGATGGTCAAGAGGTCCTATGGACGGTCAAGAAGTCTAAGGACGGTCTAGAAATCTTAGGACGGTCAAGAAGTCTTAGGACGGTCAAGAAGTCCTTAGGACGGTCAAGAAGTACTCAGGACGGTCTTGAAGTTCTATGGACGGTCAAGAAGTCCTTAGGACGGTCAAGAAGTCCTAAGGACGGTCAAGAAGTCCTTAGGACGGTCAAGAAGTCCTTAGGACAGTCAAGAAGTCCTTAGGACGGTCAAGAGGTCCTATGGACGGTCAAGAAGTCCTAAGGACGGTCAAGAAGTCCTTAGAACGCTCAAGAAGTACTTAGAACGGTCAAAGTCTAGGACGGTCAAGAAGTCTTAGGACGGTCAAGAATCTTAGGACGGTCAAGAAGTCCTTAGGACGGTCAAGAAGTCCTTAGGATGGTCAAGAGGTCCTATGGACGGTCAAGAAGTCTAAGGACGGTCAAGAAGTCTTTAGGACGGTCTTGAAGTTCTATGGAGGGTCAAGAAGTCCATAGGACGGTCAAGAAGTCCTAAGGACGGTCAAGAAGTCCTTAGGACGGTCAAGAGGTCCTATGGACGGTCAAAAGTCCTTAGGACGGATTCAAGAAGTCTCAGGACGGCCAAGAAGTCTTTAGGACGGTCATAAAGTCATTAGGACGGTCAAGAATCCTAAGGACGGTAAACAAGTCTTATGGACGGTCAAGAAGCTTAGGACGGTCAAGAGGTCCTATGGAAAGTCAAGAAGTCCTAAGGACGGTAAGAAGTCATAAGGACGCTCAAGAAGTCCTTAGGACGGTCAAGAAGTCCTTAGGACGGTCAAGAAGTCCTTAGGACGGTCAAGAAGTCTTAGGACGGTCAAGAGGTCCTATGGACGGTCAAGAAGTCCTATGGACGGTCAAGAAGTCATTAGGACGGTCAAGAAGTCTTAGGAAGGTCAAGAAGTCTAGGACGGTCAAGAAGTCATGAGGACTTCAAGAAGTCCTTAGGACGGCCAAGAAGTCTTTAGGACGGTCAAGTAGTCATTAGGACGGTCTAGAAATCCTTGGGACGGTCAAGAAGTCTTTAGGACGGTCAAGTAGTCATTAGGACGGTCAAGAAGTCCTTAGGACGGTCAAGAAGTCTTAGGCTGTCAAGTAGTCCTTAGGACGGTCAAGAAGTCCTTAGGACGGTCAAGAAGTCATTAGCACGGTCAAGGAGTCCTTAGGACGGTCAGGAGTACTTAGGACGGTCTAGATGTCCTATGGACGGTCAAGAAGCTTAGGACGGCAGACGCCTAGGACGGTCAAGAAGTACTATGGACTGTCAAGAAGTCCTTAGGACGGCCAAGAAGTCTTAGGACGGTCAAGTAGTCATTGGACGGTCTAGAAATCCTTAGGACGGTCAAGAAGTCTTTAGGACGGTCGTAGTCATTAGGACGGTCAAGAAGTCCTTAGGACGGTCAAGAGTCTTTAGGACGGTCAAGTAGTCTTAGGACGGTCAAGAAGTACTTAGGACGGTCTAGATGTCCTTGGGACGGTCAAGAGTCTTAGAACGGTCAAGAAGACCTTATGCGGTCAAAAAGTCCATACGGTCAAGAAGTCCTTAGGACGGTCAAGAGTATTAGAACGGTCTTAAGTTCTATGGACGGTCAAGAAGTCCTTAGGACGGTCAGAAGTCCTATGGACGGTCAGAAGTCATTAGGACGGTCAAGAAGTTTTAGGAAGGTCAAGAAGTCCTAAGGACGGTCAAGAAGTCATGAGGACGCTCAAGAGTCCTTAGGACGGTCAAGAAGCTTTAGGATGTCAAGAAGTCTTTAGGACGGTCAAGAAGTCCTTAGGATGGTCAGAAGTCCTTAGGATGGTCAAGAAGTCCTTAGGACGGTCAAGAAGTCCTTAGGACGGTCAAGAAGTCTTAGGACGGTCAAGAGGTCCTTGACGGTCAAGAAGTTTTAGGACGGTCAAGAAGTCCTTAGGACGGTCAAGAAGTCCTATGGACGGTCAAGAAGTTAGGACGGTCAAGAAGTCATTAGGACGGTCAAGAAGTCTTTAGGATAGTCAAAAAGTCCTAGGACGGTCAAGAAGACTTAGGACGGTCTAGATGTCCTATGGACGGTCAAGAAGTCCTTAGGACGGTCAAGAAGTCATATGGACGGTCAAGAAGCATCTGGACTCTCAAGAAGTCCTTAGGATGGCCAAGAAGTCTTTAGGACGGTCAAGTAGTCATTAGGACGGTCTAGAAAATCCTTGGGACGGTCAAGAAGTCTTTAGGACGGTTCAAGTAGTCGCTAGGACGGTCAAGAAGTCCTTAGGACGGTCAAAAGTCTTTAGGACTGTCAAGTAGTCCTTAGGACGGTCAAGAAGTCCTTAGGACGGTCAAGAAGTCATTAGGACGGTCAAGGAGTCCTTAGGACGGTCAAGGAGTACTTAGGACGGTCTTGATGTCCTATGGACGGTCAAGAAGACCTTAGGACGGTCAAGAAGTCCTATGGACGGTCAAGAAGTCCTATGGACTGTCAAGAAGTCCTTAGGACGGCCAAGAAGTCTTTAGGACGGTCAAGTAGTCATTAGGACGGTCTAGAAATCCTTAGGACGGTCAAGAAGTCTTTAGGACGGTCAAGTAGTCCTAAGGACGGTCAAGAAGTCCTTAGGACGGTCAAGAGGTCCTATGGACGGTCAAAAAGTCCTTAGGACGGTCAAGAAGTCCTAAGGACGGCCAAGAAGTCTTTAGGACGGTCATAAAGTCATTAGGACGGTCAAGAAATCCTAAGGACGGTAAACAAGTCTTATGGACGGTCAAGAAGTCCTTAGGACGGTCAAGAGGTCCTATGGAAAGTCAAGAAGTCCTAAGGACGGTCAAGAAGTCATGAGGACGCTCAAGAAGTCCTTAGGACGGTCAAGAAGTCCTTAGGACGGTCAAGAAGTCCTTAGGACGGTCAAGAAGTCCTTAGGACGGTCAAGAGGTCCTATGGACGGTCAAGAAGTCCTATGGACGGTCAAGAAGTCATTAGGACGGTCAAGAAGTCTTTAGGAAGGTCAAGAAGTCCTAAGGACGGTCAAGAAGTCATGAGGACTCTCAAGAAGTCCTTAGGACGGCCAAGAAGTCTTTAGGACGGTCAAGTAGTCATTAGGACGGTCTAGAAAATCCTTGGGACGGTCAAGAAGTCTTTAGGACGGTCAAGTAGTCATTAGGACGGTCAAGAAGTCTTAGGACGGTCAAGAAGTCTTAGGAGTCAAGTAGTCCTTAGGACGGTCAAGAAGTCCTTAGGACGGTCAAGAAGTCATTAGGACGGTCAAGGAGTCCTAGGACGGTCAAGGAGTACTTAGGACGGTCTAGATGTCCTATGGACGGTAAGAAGTCCTTAGGACGGTCAAGAAAGCCTAAGGACGATCAAGAAGTCCTTGGGACGGTCAAGAAGTCCTTAGGACGGCAAGCAAGAAGTCTTTAGGACGGTCAAGTAGTCATTAGGACGGTCGAAATCCTTAGGACGGTCAAGAAGTCTTTAGGACGGTCAAGTAGTCATTAGGACGGTCAAGAAGTCCTTAGGACGGTCAAGAAGTTTTAGGACGGTCAAGTAGTCTTAGGGACGGTCAAGAGGTCCTAGGGACGGTCAAAAAGTACTAGGACGGTCAAGAAGTCCTCAGGACGGCCAAGAAGTCTTTAGGACGGTCATAAAGTCATTAGGACGGTCAAGAAATCCTAAGGACGGTCAAGAAGTCCTTAGGACGGTCAAGAAGTCCTTAGGACGGTCAAGAGGTCCTATGGAAAGTCAAGAAGTCCTAAGGACGGTCAAGAAGTCATGAGGACGCTCAAGAAGTCTTAGGCGGTCAAGAAGTCTTAGGACGGTAAAGAAGTCATATGGACGGTCAGAAGTCCTAGGACTGTCAAGAAGTACTTAGGACGGCCAAGAGTCTTTTAGGACGGTCAAGTAGTCATTAGGACGGTCTAGAAATCCTTAGGACGGTCAAGAAGTCTTTAGGACGGTCAAGTAGTCATTAGGACGGTCAAGAAGTCCTTAGGACGGTCAAGAAGTCTTTAGGACGGTCAAGTAGTCCTTAGGACGGTCAAGAGGTCCTAGGGACGGTCAAAAAGTCCTTAGGACGGTCAAGAAGTCCTCAGGACGGCCAAGAAGTCTTTAGGATGGTCATAAAGTCATTAGGACGGTCAAGAAATCCTTAGGACGGTCAAGAAGTCCTCAGGACGGCCAAGAAGTCCTTAGGACGGTCAAGAAGTCCTCAGGACGGCCAAGAAGTCTTTAGGACGGTCATAAAGTCATTAGGACGGTCAAGAAGTCCTTAGGACGGTCAAGAAGTCCTTAGGACGGTCAAGAGGTCCTATGGAAAGTCAAGAAGTCCTAAGGACGGTCAAGAAGTCATGAGGACGCTCAAGAAGTCCTTAGGACGGTCAAGAAGTCCTCAGGACGGTAAACAAGTCTTATGGACGGTCAAGAAGTCCTATGGATGTCAAGAAGTCCTTAGGACGGCCAGAAGTCTTTAGGACGGTCAAGGTAGCATTAGGACGGTCTAGAAACCTTAGGACGGTCAAGAAGTCTTTAGGACGGTCAAGTAGTCATTAGGACGGTCAAGAAGTCCTTAGGACGGTCAAGAAGTCTTTAGGACGGTCAAGTAGTCTTAGGACGGTCAAGAGGTCCTATGGACGGTCAAAAAGTCCTTAGGACGGCAAGAAGTCCTCAGGACGGCCAAGAAGTTTAGGACGGTCATAAAGTCATTAGGCGGTCAAGAAACCTAAGGACGGTAAACAAGTCTTATGGACGGTCAAGAAGTCCTTAGGACGGTCAAGAAGTCCTTAGGACGGTCAAGAAGTCCTTAGGACGGTCAAGAGGTCCAATGGAAAGTCAAGAAGTCCTAAGGACGGTCAAGAAGTCATGAGGACGATCAAGAAGTCCTTAGGACGGTCAAGAAGTCTTAGGACGGTCAAGAAGTCCTTAGGACGGTCAAGAAGTCCTTAGGACGGTCAAGAGTCCTATGGACGGTCAAGAAGTCCTATGGACGGTCAAGAAGTCATTAGGACGGTCAAGAAGTCCTTAGGACGGTCAGAAGTCCTAAGGACGGTCAAGAAGTCATTAGGACAGTCAAGAAGTCTTTAGGACGGCCAAGAAGTCTTTAGGACGGTCAAGTAGTCATTAGGACGGTCTAGAAATCCTTAGGACGGTCAAGAAGTCTTTAGGACGGTCAAGTAGTCATTAGGACGGTCAAGAAGTCTAGGACGGTCAAGAAGTCCTTAGGACGGTCAAGAAGTCCTTAGGACGGTCAAGAGGTCTATGGACGGTCAAAAAGTCCTTAGGACGGTCAAGAAGTCTCAGGACGGCCAAGAAGTCTTTAGGACGGTCATAAGTCATTAGGACGGTCAAGAAATCTAAGGACGGTAAACAAGTCTTATGGACGGTCAAGAAGTCCTTAGGACGGTCAAGAGGTCCTATGGAAAGTCAAGAAGTCCTAGGCGGTCAAGAAGTCATGAGGACGCTCAAGAAGTCCTTAGGACGGTCAAGAAGCCTTAGGACGGTCAAGAAGTCCTAGGACGGTCAAGAAGTCCTTAGGACGGTCAAGAGGTCCTATGGACGGTCAAGAAGTCCTATGGACGGTCAAGAAGTCATTAGGACGGTCAAGAAGTTTAGGAAGGTCAAGAAGTCCTAAGGACGGTCAAGAAGTCATGAGGACTCTCAAGAAGTCCTTAGGACGGCCAAGAAGTCTTTAGGACGGTCAAGTAGTTATTAGGACGGTCTAGAAATCCTTGGGACGGTCAAGAAGTCTTTAGGACGGTCAAGTAGTCATTAGGACGGTCAAGAAGTCTTAGGACGGTCAAGAAGTCTTTAGGACTGTCAAGTAGTCCTTAGGACGGTCAAGAAGTCCTTAGGACGGTCAAGAAGTCATTAGGACGGTCAAGGAGTCCTTAGGACGGTCAAGGAGTACTTAGGACGGTCTAGATGTCCTATGGACGGTCAAGAAGTCCTTAGGACGGTCAAGAAGTCCTATGGACGGTCAAGAAGTCCTATGGACTGTCAAGAAGTCCTTAGGACGGCCAAGAAGTCTTTAGGACGGTCAAGTAGTCATTAGGCCGGTCTAGAAATCCTTAGGACGGTCAAGAAGTCTTTAGGACGGTCAAGTAGTCATTAGGACGGTCAAGAAGTCCTTAGGACGGTCAAGAAGTCTTTAGGACGGTCAAGTAGTCCTTAGGACGGTCAAGAAGTCCTTAGGACGGTCAAGAGGTCCTATGGAAAGTCAAGAAGTCCTAAGGACGGTCAAGAAGAAGTCATGGGCGTCAGAAAGTCCTTAGGACGGTCAAGAAGTCTTAGGACGGTCAAGAAGTCCTTAGGACGGTCAAGAAGTCCTTAGGACGGTCAAGAGGTCCGATGGACGGTCAAGAAGTCCTATGGACGGTCAAGAAGTCATAGGACGGTCAAGAAGTCTTTAGGAAGGTCAAGAAGTCCTAAGGACGATCAAGAAGTCATGAGGACTCTCAAGAAGTCCTTAGGACGGCCAAGAAGTCTTTAGGACGGTCAAGTAGTCATTAGGACGGTCTAGAAATCCTTGGGACGGTCAAGAAGTCTTTAGGACGGTCAAGTAGTCATTAGGACGGTCAAGAAGTCCTTAGGACGGTCAAGAAGTCCTTAGGACGGTCAAGAAGTCCTTAGGACGGTCAAGAGGTCCTATGGACGGTCAAAAAGCATTAGGACGGTCCAAGAAGTCCTCAGGACGGCCAAGAAGTCTTTAGGACGGTCATAAAGTCATTAGGACGGTCAAGAAAATCCTAAGGACGGTAAACAAGTCTTATGGACGGTCAAGAAGTCCTTAGGACGGTCAAGAGGTCCTATGGAAGGTCAAGTAGTCCTTAGGACAGTCAAGAATCATATGGACGGTAAAGAGGACTTTAGGACGGTCAAGAAGTCCTTAGGACGGTAAAGTAGTCCTTAGAACGGTCAAGAAGTCCTTAGGACGGTCAAGAAGTCCTAAGGACGGTCAAGAAGTCCTTTGGACGGTCAAGAAGTCCTTAGGACGGTCAAGAAGTCTTTAGAAGGTCAAGAAGTCCTAAGGACGGTCAAGAAGTCATGAGGACTCTCAAGAAGTCCTTAGGACGGCCAAGAAGCTTTAGGACGGTCAAGTAGTCATTAGGACGGTCTAGAAATCCTTGGACGGTCAAGAAGTCTTTAGGACGGTCAAGTAGTCATTAGGACGGTCAAGAAGTCCTTAGGCCGGTCAAGAAGTCTTTAGGACTGTCAAGTAGTCCTTAGGACGGTCAAGAAGTCCTTAGGACGGTCAAGAAGTCATTAGGACGGCAAGGAGTCCTTAGGACGGTCAAGGAGTACTTAGGACGGTTAGATGTCCTATGGACGGTCAAGAAGTCCTTAGGACGGTCAAGAAGTCCTATGGACGGTCAAGAAGTCCTATGGACTGTAACGAAGTCCTTAGGACGGCCAAGAAGTCTTTAGGACGGTCAAGTAGTCATTAGGACGGTTCTAGAAATCCTTAGGACGGTCAAGAAGTCTTTAGGACGGTCAAGTAGTCATTAGGACGGTCAAGATGTCCTTAGGACGGTCAAGAAGTCTTTAGGACGGTCAAGTAGTCCTTAGGACGGTCAAGAAGTACTTAGGACGGTTAGAGTCCTTGGGACGGTCAAGAAGTCCTTAGAACGGTCAAGAAGCCTTATGACGGTCAAAAAGTCCATAGGCGGTCAAGAAGCTTAGGACGGTCAGAAGTCCTTAGGACGGTCAAGAAGTACTTAGAACGGTCTTAAAGTTCTATGGACGGTCAAGAAGTCCTTAGGACGGTCAAGAAGTCCTATGGACGGTCAAGAAGTCATTAGGACGGTCAGAAGTCTAAGGAAGGTCAAGAAGTCCTAAGGACGGTCAAGAAGTCATGAGGACGCTCAAGAATGCCTTAGGACGGTCAAGAAGTCTTTAGGACTGTCAAGAGTCTTTAGGACGGTCAAGAAGTCCTTAGGATGGTCAAGAAGTCTTAGGACGGTCAAGAAGTCCTTATGACGGTCAAGAAGTCCTTCGGACGGTCAAGAAGTCTTAGGACGGTCAAGAGGCCTTAGGACGGTCAAGAAGTCTTTAGGACGGTCAAGAAGTCCTTAGGACGGTCAAGAAGGCCTATGGACGGTCAAGAAGTCCTTAGGACGGTCAAGAAGTCATTAGGACGGTCAAGAAGTCTTTAGGACGGTCAAAAAGTCCTTAGGACGGTCAAGAAGTACTTAGGACGGTCTAGATGTCCTATGGACGGTCAAGAAGTCCTTAGGACGGTCAAGAAGTACTAAGGACGGTCAAGAAGTCTATGGACTCTCAAGAAGTCCTTAGGATGGCCAGAAGTCTTTAGGACGGTCAAGTAGCATTAGGACGGTCTAGAAATCCTTGTGACGGTCAAGAAGTCTTTAGGACGGTCAAGTAGTCATTAGGACGGTCAAGAAGTCCTTAGGACGGTCAAGAAGTCTTTAGGACTGTCAGTAGTCTTAGGACGGACAAGAAGTCTTAGGACGGTCAAGAAGCATTAGGACGGTCAGTCAAGGAGTCCTTAGGACGGTCAAGGAGTACTTAGGACGGTCTAGATGTCCTATGGACGGTCAAGAGACCTTAGGACGGTCAAGAAGCTATGGACGGTCAGAAGTCTATGGACTGTCAAGAAGTCCTTAGGACGGCCAAGAAGTCTTTAGGACGGTCAAGTAGTCATTAGGACGGCTAGAAATCCTTAGGACGGTCAAGAAGTCTTTAGGCGGTCAAGTAGTCATTAGGGACGGTCAAGAAGTCCTTAGGACGGTCAAGAAGTCTTTAGGACGGTCAAGTAGTCCTTAGGTACGGTCAAGAAGTACTTAGGACGGTCTAGATGTCCTTGGGACGGTCAAGAAGTCCTTAGAACGGTCAAGAAGTCCTTATGACGGTCAAGAAGTCCATAGGACGGTCAAGAAGTCCTTAGGACGGTCAAGAAGTCCTTAGGACGGTCAAGAAGTACTTAGAACGGTCTTAAAGTCCTTAGGACTGTCAAGAGGTCCTATGGACGGTCAAGAAGTCCTTAGAACGCTCAAGAAGTCCTAAGGACGGTCAAGAAGTCTTTAGGACAGTCTAGAAGTCCTTAGGACGGTCAAGAAGTCTTTAGGACGGTCAAGAAGTCCTTAGGACGGTCAGGAGGTCCTATGGACAGTCAAGAAGTCCTTAGGACGGTCAAGAGGTCCTTAGGACGGTCAAGAAGTCTTTAGGACGGTCTAGAAGTCCTTAGGACGGTCAAGAAGTCCTTAGGACGGTCAAGAGGTCCTATGGACGGTCAAGAAGTCCTATGGACGGTCAAGAAGCATTAGGACGGTCAAGAAGTCTTAGGACGGCAAGAAGTCTTAGGAAGGTCAAAAAGTCCTTAGGACGGTCAAGAAGTCCTTAGGACGGTCAAGAAGTCATTAGGACGGTCAAGGAGTCCTTAGGACGGTCAAGGAGTACTTAGGACGGTCTAGATCCTATGGACGGTCAAGAAAGTCCTTAGGACGGTCAAGAAGTCCTATGGACGTTCAAGAAGTCCTATGGACTGTCAAGAAGTCATAGGACGGCCAAGAAGTCTTTAGGACGGTCAAGTAGTCATTAGGACGGTTTAGAAATCTTAGGACGGTCAAGAAGTCTTTAGGACGGTCAAGTAGTCATTAGGACGGTCAAGAAGTCCTTAGGACGGTCAAGAAGTCTTTAGGACGGTCAAGTAGTCCTTAGGACGGTCAAGAAGCTTAGGACGGTCAAAAAGTCCTTAGGACGGTAGAAGTCATTAGGGACGGTCAAGAAGACCTTAGGACGGGAACGAAGTCCTGAGGACTGTCAAGAAGTCCTTAGGACGGTCAGAAGTCCTTAGGACGGTCAAAGGTCCTATGGGACTGTCAAGAAGTCCTAAGGACGGTCAAGAAGTCATTAGGACGCTCAAGAAGTCCTTAGGACGGTCAAGAAGTCCTTAGGACGGTCAAGAAGGTCTTAGGACGGTCAAGAAGTCCTTAGGACGGTCAAGAAGTCTTTAGGACGGTCAAGAAGTCCTTAGGACGGTCAAGAAGTCTTTAGGACGGTCAAGAAGTCTTAGGACGGTCAAGAGAAGTACTCAGGACGGTCTTGAAGTTCTATGGACGGTCAAGAAGTCCTTAGGACGGTCAAGAAGTCCTAAGGACGGTCAAGAAGTCCTTAGGACGGTCAAGAAGTCCTTAGGACAGTCAAGAAGTCCTTAGGACTGTCAAGAGGTCTATGGACGGTCAAGAAGTCCTAAGGACGGTCAAGAAGTCCTTAGAACGCTCAAGAAGTCTTAGGACGGT
>JAILYF010000403.1:0-17169 GCA_025491095.1 Brachionus asplanchnoidis | reverse complement strand
AAGGACTTCTTGACCGTCCCAAGACTTCTTGACCGTCCTAAGTACTTCCTACCGTCCCAAGGACTTCTTGACCCGTCCTAAGACTCTTTGACCGTCTAAGGACTTCTTGACCGTCCTAAGGACTTCTTGACCGTCCGTAAGGACTTCTTGACCGTCCTAAGGACTTCTTGACCGTCCAAGGACTTCTTGACCGTCCTAAGGTTCTTGACCGTCCTAAGGACTTCCTGACCGTCCCACTTCTTGACCGTCCAGGACTTCTTGACCGTCCCAAGGACTTCTTGACCGTCCCAAGGACTTCTTGACCGTCCCAAGGACTTCTTTACCGTCCCAAGGAATCTTGACCGTCCCAAGGCCTTCTTGACCGTCCTAAGGACTTCCTGACCGTCCCAAGACTTCTTGACCGTCCTAAGGACTCTTTGACCGTCCAAGGACTTCTTGACCGTCCTAAGGACTCTTGACCGTCCTAAGACTTCTGACCGTCCTAAGGACTCTTACCGTCCTAAGGACTTCTTGACCGTCCCAAGGACTTCTTGACCGTCCTAAGGACTTCTGGACCGTCCTAAGGACTTCTTGACCGTCCTAAGGACTTCTTGACCGTCCCAAGGACTTCTTGACCGTCCCTAAGACTTCTTACCGTCCTAAGGACTTCCTGACCGTCCCAAGGACTTCTTGACCGTCCTAAGGACTTCTTGACCGTCCCAAGGACTTCTTGACCGTCCTAAGACTTCTTGACCGTCCTAAGGACTTCTTGACCGTCCTAAGGACTCTTGACCGTCCTAAGGACTTCTTGACCGTCCCAAGGACTTCTTGACCGTCCTAAGGACTTCTTGACCGTCCTAAGGCTTCTTGACCGTCCAAGGACTTCTTGACCGTCCAAGGACTTCTTGACCGTCCTAAGGACTTCTTACCGTCCTAAGACTTCCTGACCGTCCCAAGGACTTCTTGACCGTCCTAAGGACTTCTTGACCGTCCCATGGACGTCTTGACCGTCCCAAGACTTCTTGACCGTCCCAGGACTTCTTGACCGTCCTAAACTTCTTACCGTCCTAACTTCCTGACCGTCCCAAGGACTTCTTGACCGTCCCTAAGGACTCTTTTGACCGTCCAAGACTTCTTGACCGTCCTAATGACTTCTTGACCGTCCTCGGACTCTTGACCGTCCTAAGGTCTTCTTGACCGTCCCAAGGACTTCTTGACCGTCCCAAGGACTTCTTGACCGTCCTAAGGACTTCTTGCCGTCCTAAGGACTTCCTGACTGTCCCAAGGACTTCTGACCGTCCCAAGGACTTCTTGACCGTCCCAAGGACTTCTTGACCGTCCTAAGGACTTCTTGACCGTCCTAAGGACTTCTTGACCGTCCTAAGGACTTCTTGACCGTCCCAAGGACTTCTTGACCGTCTAAAGGACTTCTTGACCGTCCTAAGGACTTCTTGACCGTCCTAAGGACTTCTTGACCGTCCTAAGGCTTCTGACCGTCCAAGGACTTCTTGACCGTCCCAAGGACTTCTTGACCGTCCTAAGGACTTCCTGACCGTCCCAAGGACTTCTTGACCGTCCTAAGGACTTCTTGACCGTCCTAAGGACTTCTTGACCGTCCCAAGGACTTCTTGACCGTCCTAAGGACTTCTTGACCGTCCTAAGGACTTCTTGACCGTCCCAAGACTTCTTGACCGTCCCAAGGACTTCTTGACCGTCCTAAACTTCTTGACCGTCCTAAGGACTTCCTTGACCGTCCCAAGGACTTCTTGACCGTCCTAAGACTTCTTGACCGTCCTGGACTTCTTGACCGTCCCAAGGCTTCTTGACCGTCCCAAGGACTTCTTGACCGTCCTAAGGACTTCTTGACCGTCCCAAGGACTTCTTGACCGTCCTAAGTTTTTCTTGACCGTCCCAAGGACTTCTTGACCGTCCTAAAGGACTTCTTGACCGTCCTAAGGACTTCTTGACCGTCCCAAGCTTCTTGACCGTCCTAAGGACTCTTGACCGTCCAAGGACTTCTTGACCGTCCTAAGGACTTCTTGACCGTCCTAAGGACTTCTTGACCGTCCTAAGGACTTCTTGACCGTCCCAAGGACTTCTTGACCGTCCTAAAGACTTCTTGACCGTCCTAAGGACTTCCTGACCGTCCCAAGGACTTCTTGACCGTCCTAAGGACTTCTTGACCGTCCCAAGGACTTCTTGACCGTCCTAAGGACTTCTTGACCGTCCTAAGACTTCTTACCGTCCTAAGACTCTTGACCGTCCCAAGGACTTCTTGACCGTCCTAAGGACTTCTTGACCGTCCCTTGGACGTCTTGACCGTCCCAAGGACTTCTTGACCGTCCCAAGGACTTCTTGACCGTCTAAGGACTTCTTGACCGTCCAAGGACTTCTTGACCGTCCTAAGGTTCTTGACCGTCCCAAGGACTTCTTGACCGTCCTAAACTTCTTACCGTCCTAAGGACTTCCTGACCGTCCCAAGGACTTCTTGACCGTCCTAAGGACTCTTGACCGTCCAAGACTTCTTGACCGTCCTAAGGACTTCTTGACCGTCCTAAGTTCTTGACCGTCCTAAGGACCTTCTTGACCGTCCTAAGGACTTCTTGACCGTCCTAAAGACTCATTACCGTCCTAAGGACTTCTTGACCGTCCAAGGACTTCTTGACCGTCCTAGGACTTCTTGACCGTTCCAAGGACTTCTTGACCGTCCTAAGGACTTCTTGACCGTCCTAAGGCTTCTTGACCGTCCTAAGGACTTCTGACCGTCCCAAGGACTTCTTGACCGTCCTAAGGACTTCTTGACCGTCCTAAGACTTCCTGACCGTCCAAGGACTTCTTGACCGTCCCTAAGGACTTCTTTGACCGTCCTAAGGACTTGACCGTCCTAAGGACTTCTTGACCGTCCTAAGGACTTCTTGACCGTCCCAAGGACTTCTTGACCGTCCCAAGGACTTCTTGACCGTCCTAAGACTTCTTGACCGTCCAAGGACTTCTTGACCGTCCTAAGGTTCTTGACCGTCCCAAGGACTTCTGACCGTCCTAAGGACTTCTTGACCGTCCTAAGACTTCTGACCGTCCCAAGGACTTCTTGACCGTCCTAAGGACTTCTTGACCGTCCTAAGACTTCTTGACCGTCCTAAGGACTTCTTGACCGTCCCAAGGACTTCTTGACCGACTTCCCAAGGACTTCTTGACCGTCCCTAAGGACTTCTTGACCGTCCTAAACTTCTTGACCGTCCTAAGACTTCCTGACCGTCCCAAGGACTTCTTGACCGTCCCAGGACTTCTTGACCGTCCTAAGGACTTCTTGACCGTCCTAAGGACTTCTTGACCGCCTCCCAAGGACTTCTTGACCGTCCCAAGGACTTCTTGACCGTCCCAAGGACTTCTTGACCGTCCCAATACTTCTTGACCGTCCAAGATTCTTGACCGTCCAAGACTTCTTGACCGTCCTAAGGACTTCTTGACCGTCCTAAGGCTCTTGACCGTCCAAGGACTTCTTGACCGTCCTAAGGACTTCTTGACCGTCCTAAGGACTTCTTGACCGTCCTAAGGACTTCTTGACCGTCCTAAGACTTCTGACCGTCCCAAGGACTTCTTGACCGTCCCAAGGACTTCTTGACCGTCCAAGGACTTCTTGACCGTCCAAGGACTTCTTGACCGTCCCAAGGACTTCTTGACCGTCCTAAGGACTTCTTGACCGTCCCAAGACTTCTTGACCGTCCCAGGACTTCTTGACCGTCCTAAGGACTTCTTTACCGTCCTAAGGACTTCTGACCGTCCTAAGGCTTCTTGACCGTCCTAAGGACTTCTTGACCGTCCTAAGGACTTCTTGACCGTCCTAAGGACTTCTTGACCGTCCTAAGGACTTCTTGACCGTCCTAAGGACTTCTTTACCGTCCTAAGGACTTCCTGACCGTCCCAAGGACTTCTTGACCGTCCTAAGAACTCTTTGACCGTCCAAGGACTTCTTGACCGTCCTAAGGACTTCTTGACCGTCCCAAGGACTTCTTGACCGTCCTAAGGACTTCTTGACCGTCCCAAGGACTTCTTGACCGTCCTAAGGACTTCTTCCGTCCTAAGTTCTGACCGTCCCAAGGACTTCTTGACCGTCCTAAGGACTCTTGACCGTCCAAGACTTCTTGACCGTCCTAAGGACTTCTTGACCGTCCTAAGGACTTCTTGACCGTCCTAAGGACTTCTTGACCGTCCTAAGGACTTCTTGACCGTCCTAAGGACTTCTTACCGTCCTAAGGACTTCCTGACCGTCCCAAGGACTTCTTGACCGTCCTAAGGACTTCTTGACCGTCCCAAGGACTTCTTGACCGTCCTAAGGACTTCTTGACCGTCCTAAGGACTTCTTGACCGTCCTAAGCCTTTTGACCGTCCAAGGACTTCTTGACCGTCCTAAGACTTCTTGACCGTCCTAAGGACTTCCTGACCGTCCTAAGGACTTCTTGACCGTCCTAAGGATCTTTGACCGTCCAAGGACTTCTTGACCGTCCTAAGGACTTCTTGACCGTCCTAAGGACTTCTTGACCGTCCTAAGACTTCTTGACCGTCCCAAGGACTTCTTGACCGTCCTAAGGACTTCTTGACCGTCCTAAGGACTTCTTGACCGTCCCAAGGACTTCTTGACCGTCCCAAGGACTTCTTGACCGTCCAAAGGACTTCTTGACCGTCCCAAGGACTTCTTGACCGTCCCAAGGACTTCTTGACCGTCCCAAGGACTTCTTGACCGTCCCAAGACTTCTTGACCGTCCCAAGGACTTCTTGACCGTCCTAAGGACTTCTTTACCGTCCTAAGGACTTCTGACCGTCCCAAGGACTTCTTGACCGTCCTAAGGACTCTTGACCGTTCCAAGGACTTCTTGACCGTCCTAAGACTTCTTGACCGTCCTAAGGACTTCTTGACCGTCCTAAGGACTTCTTACCGTCCTAAGGACTTCTGACCGTCCCAAGGACTTCTTGACCGTCCTAAGGACTTCTTGACCGTCCTAAGGACTTCTTGACCGTCCTAAGACTTCTTGACCGTCCTAAGGACTTCTGACCGTCCTAAGGACTTCTTGACCGTCCCAAGACTTCTTGACCGTCCTAAGGACTTCTTGACCGTCCTAAACTTCCTGACCGTCCCAAGGACTTCTTGACCGTCCTAAGGACTTCTTGACCGTCCCATGGACTCTTGACCGTCCCAAGGACTTCTTGACCGTCCCAAGGACTTCTTGACGACCGTCCTAAGGACTTCTTGACCGTCCCCAAGGACTTCTTGACCGTCCTAAGGTTCTTGACCGTCCCAAGGACTTCTTGACCGTCCTAAGGACTTCTTGACCGTCCAGGACTTCTTGACCGTCCCAAGGACTTCTTGACCGTTAAGCTTTTGACCGTCCTAAGGACTTCTTGACCGTCCTAAGGACTTCTTGACCGTCTAAGGACTTCCTGACCGTCCCAAGGACTTCTTGACCGTCCTAAGGACTTCTTGACCGTCCAAGGACTTCTTGACCGTCCTAAGGACTTCTGCGTCCCAAGGACTTCCTGCCGTCCCAAGGACTTCTTGCCCTCCAAGGACTTCTTGACCGTCCTAAGGACTTCTTGACCGTCCTAAGGACTTCTTGACCGTCCCAAGGACTTCTTGACCGTCCTAAGGACTTCTTGACCGTCCCAAGGACTTCTTGACCGTCCTAAGGACTTCTTTACCGTCCTAAGGACTTCCTGACCGTACCAAGGACTTCTTGACCGTCCTAAGAACTCTTTGACCGTTCCAAGGACTTCTTGACCGTCCTAAGGACTTCTTGACCGTCCTAAGGACTTCTTGACCGTCCCAAGGACTTCTTGACCGTCCTAAGACTTCTTACCGTCCTAAGGACTTCCTGACCGTCCCAAGGACTTCTTGACCGTCCCAAGGACTTCTTGACCGTCCTAAGACTTCTGACCGTCCCAAGGACTTTTTGACCGTCCAAGGACTTCTTGACCGTCCTAAGGACTTCTTGACCGTCCCATGGACGTCTTGACCGTCCCAAGGACTTCTTGACCGTCCCAAGGACTTCTTGACCGTCTAAGGACTTCTTGACCGTCCCAAGGACTTCTTGACCGTCCTAAGGTTCTTGACCGTCCCAAGGACTTCTTGACCGTCCTAAGACTCTTCCGTCCTAAGACTTCCTGACCGTCCCAAGGACTTCTTGACCGTCCTAAGGACTTCTTGACCGTTCCAAGGACTTCTTGACCGTCCTAAGGACTTCTTGACCGTCCTAAGGACTTCTTGACCGTCCTACTTCTTGACCGTCCCAAGGACTTCTTGACCGTCCTAAACTTCATTACCGTCCTAAGGACTTCGACCGTCCCAAGGACTTCTTGACCGTCCTAAGGACTCTTTGACCGTCCAAGGACTTCTTGACCGTCCCTAAGGACTTCTTGACCGTCCTAAGGACTTCTTGACCGTCCTAAGCTTCTTGACCGTCCCCAAGGACTTCTTGACCGTCCTAAGACTTCTTACCGTCCTAAGGACTTCCTGACCGTCCCAAGGACTTCTTGACCGTCCTAAGGACTCTTTGACCGTCCTAAGGACTTCTTGACCGTCCTAAGGACTTCTTGACCGTCCTAAGGACTTCTTGACCGTCCTAAGACTTCTTGACCGTCCCAAGGACTTCTTGACCGTCCTAAAGACTTCTTACCGTCCTAAGGACTTCCTGACCGTCCCAAGGACTTCTTGACCGTCCTAAGGACTCTTTGACCCGTCCAAGGACTTCTTGACCGTCCTAAGGACTTCTTGACCGTCCTAAGGACTTCTTGACCGTCCTAAGGACTTCTTGACCGTCCCAAGGACTTCTTGACCGTCCTAAGGACTTCTTGACCGTCCTAAGGACTTTCTGACCGTCCCAAGGACTTCTTGACCGTCCCAAGGACCTCTTTACCGTCCCAAGGACTTCTTGACCGTCCTAAGGACTTCTTTACCGTCCTAAGGACTTCCTGACCGTCCCAAGGACTTCTTGACCGTCCTAAGGACTCTTTGACCGTTCCAAGGACTTCTTGACCGTCCTAAGGACTTAGTTACCGTCCTAAGGACTTCTTGACCGTCCTAAGGACTTCTTTAACCGTCCTAAGGACTTCCTGACCGTCCCAAGGACTTCTTTGACCGTCCTAAGGACTCTTTGACCGTTCCAAGGACTTCTTGACCGTCCTAAGGACTTCTTGGCCGTCCCAAGGACTTCTTGACCGTCCTAAGGACTTCTTTACCGTCCTAAGGACTTCCTGACCGTCCCAAGGACTTCTTGACCGTCCTAAGGACTCTTTGACCGTTCCAAGGACTTCTTGACCGTCCTAAGGACTTCTTGACCGTCCTAAGGACTTCTTGACCGTCCTAAGGACTTCTTGACCGTCCTAAAGACTTCATTACCGTCCTAAGGACTTCCTGACCGTCCCAAGGACTTCTTGACCGTCCTAAGGACTCTTTGACCGTTCCAAGGACTTCTTGACCGTCCTAAGGACTTCTTGACCGTCCTAAGGACTTCTTGACCGTCCTAAGGACTTCTTGACCGTCCCAAGGACTTCTTGACCGTCCTAAAGACTTCATTACCGTCCTAAGGACTTCTGACCGTCCCAAGGACTTTTTGACCGTCCCAAGGACTTCTTGACCGTCCTAAAGACTTCATTACCGTCCTAAGGACTTCCTGACCGTCCCAAGGACTTCTTGACCGTCCTAAGGACTTCTTGACCGTCCCATGGACTCTTGACCGTCCCAAGGACTTCTTGACCGTCCCAAGGACTTCTTGACCGTCTAAAGGACTTCTTGACCGTCCCAAGGACTTCTTGACCGTCCTAAGGTTTTCTTGACCGTCCCAAGGACTTCTTGACCGTCCTTAGGACTTCTTGACCGTCCTAAGGTCTTCCTGACCGTCCCAAGGACTTCTTGACCGAATTAAGGACTTTTTGACCATCCTAAGGACTTCTTGACCGTCCTAAGGACTTCTTGACCGTCCTAAGGACTTCCTGACCGTCCCAAGGACTTCTTGACCGTCCTAAGGACTTCTTGACCGTCCTTAGAACTTCTTGTCCGTCCTAAGGACTTCCTGCGGTCCCAAGGACTTCCTGCCCGTCCCAAGGACTTCCTGCCCGTCCCAAGGACTTCTTGACCGTCCTAAGGACTTCTTGACCGTCCTAAGGACTTCTTGACCGTCCCAAGGACTTCTTGACCGTCCTAAGGACTTCTTGACCGTCCTAAGACTTCTTGACCGTCCTAAGGACTTCTTTACCGTCCTAAGGACTTCCTGACCGTACCAAGGACTCTTGACCGTCCTAAAGACTTCTTTACCGTCTTAAGGACTTCCTGACCGTCCCAAGGACTTCTTGACCGTCCTAAGGACTTCTTGACCGTCCAAAGGACTTCTTGACCGTCCCAAGGACTTCTTGACCGTCCTAAAGACTTCATTACCGTCCTAAGGACTTCCTGACCGTCCCAAGGACTTCTTGACCGTCCCAAGGACTTCTTGACCGTCCTAAAGACTTCATTACCGTCCTAAGGACTTCCTGACCGTCCCAAGGACTTCTTGACCGTCCTAAGGACTTCTTGACCGTCCCATGGACGTCTTGACCGTCCCAAGGACTTCTTGACCGTCCCAAGGACTTCTTGACCGTCTAAAGGACTTCTTGACCGTCCCAAGGACTTCTTGACCGTCCTAAGGTTTTCTTGACCGTCCCAAGGACTTCTTGACCGTCCTAAGGACTTCTTGACCGTCCTAAGGTCTTCCTGACCGTCCCAAGGACTTCTTGACCGAATTAAGGACTTTTGACCATCCTAAGGACTTCTTGACCGTCCTAAGGACTTCTTGACCGTCCTAAGGACTTCCTGACCGTCCCAAGGACTTCTTGACCGTCCTAAGGACTTCTTGACCGTCCTAAGACTTCTTGTCCGTCCTAAGGACTTCCTGCGGTCCCAAGAACTTCCTGCCCGTCCCAAGGACTTCTTGACCGTCCTAAGGACTTCTTGACCGTCCTAAGGACTTCTTGACCGTCCCAAGGACTTCTTGACCGTCCTAAGGACTTTCTTGACCGTCCTAAGGACTTCTTGACCGTCCTAAGGACTTCTTTACCGTCCTAAGGACTTCCTGACCGTACCAGGACTTCTTGACCGTCCCAAAGACTTCTTTACCGTCCTAAGGACTTCCTGACCGTCCCAAGGACTTCTTGACCGTCCTAAGGACTTCCTGACCGTTCCAAGGACTTCTTGACCGTCCCAAGACTTCTTGACCGTCCCAAGACTTCTTGACCGTCCCAAGGACTCTTGACCGTCCTAAGGTTTTCTTTACCGTCCTAAGGACTTCTCGACCGTCCTAAGAACTTCTGTCGTCCGTCCTAAGACTTCCTGCGGTCCCAAGGACTTCCTGCCCGTCCCAAGGACTTCTTGACCGTTAAAAGGACTTCTTGACCGTCCTAAGACCTCTTGACCGTCCTAGGACTTCTTTACCGTCCCTAAAGACTTCATTACCGTCCATGGACTTCCTGACCGTCCCAAGGACTTCTTGACCGTCCTAAGACTTCATTACCGTCCTAAGACTTCCTGACCGTCCCCAAGGACTTCTTGACCGTCCTAAGGACTTCTTGACCGTCCCATGGACGTCTTGACCTCCAAGGACTTCTTGACCGTCCTAAGGACTTCTTGACCGTCTAAAGGACTTCTTGACCGTCCCAGACTTCTTGACCGTCCGAAGGTTTTCTTGACCTCCCAAGGACTTCTTGACCGTCCTAAGGACTTTCTTGACCGTCTACGAAGGTCTTCCTGACCGCCCAAGGACTTCTTGACCGAATTAAGGACTTTTTTGACCATCCTAAGGACTTCTTGACCGTCCTAAGACTTCTTGACAGTCTAAGGACTTCCTGACCGTCCCAAGGACTTCTTGACCGTCCTAACGGACTTCTTGACCGTCCTAGAGGACTTCCTGCGGTTCCCAAGGACTTCCTGCCCTCCCAAGGACTTCTTGACCGTCCTAAGGACTTCTTGACCGTCCTAAGGACTTCTTGACCGTCCCAAGGACTTCTTGACCGTCCTAAGGACTTCTTGACCGTCCTAAGGACTTCTTGACCGTCCTAAGGACTTCTTGACCGTCCTAAGACTTCTTTCCGTCCTAAGGACTTCCGACCGTACCAAGGACTTCTTGACCGTCCTAAAGACTTCTTTACCGTCCTAAGGACTTCCTCCTGACCGTCCCAAGGACTTCTTGACCGTCCTAAGGACTTCCTGACCGTTCCAAGGACTTCTTGACCGTCCCAAGGACTTCTTGACCGTCCCAAGGACTTCTTGACCGTCCCAAGGACTTCTTGACCGTCCTAAGGTTTTCTTTACCGTCCCAAGGACTTCTTGACCGTCCTAAAATCTTCCTGACCGTCCCAAGGACTTCTTGACCGTCCTAAGGACTTCCTGACCGTCCCAAGGACTTCTTGACCGTCCTAAGGACTTCTTTACCGTCCTAAGACTTCCTGACCGTCCCAAGGACTTCTTGACCGTCTAAGGACTCTTTGACCGTTCCAAGGACTTCTTGACCGCCTAAGGACTTCTTGACCGTCCTAAGGAATTCTTTACCGTCCTAAGGACTTCTTGACCGTCCCAAGGACTTCTTGACCGTCCTAAAGACTTCTTTCCGTCCTAAGGACTTCCTGTCCGTCCCAAGGACTTCTTGACCGTCCTAAGGACTTCCTGACCGTCCCAAGGACTTCTGACCGTCCAAGGACTTCTTGACCGTCCCAAGGACTTCTTGACCGTCCTAGACTTCTTGACCGTCCCAAGGACTTCTTGACCGTCCCAAGGACTTCTTGACCGTCCTAAGGTTTTCTTGACCGTCCCAAGGACTTCTTGACCGTCCAAGGACTTCTTGACCGTCCTAAGGACTTCTTGACCGTCCTAAGGACTTCTTTACCGTCCTAAGGACTTCCTGACCGTACCAAGGACTTCTTGACCGTCCTAAAGACTTCTTTACCGTCCTAAGGACTTCCTGACCGTCCCAAGGACTTCTTGACCGTCCTAAGGACTTCCTGACCGTTTCCAAGGACTTCTTGACCGTCCCAAGGACTTCTTGTCCTCCCAAGACTTCTTGACCGTCCTAAGGTTTTCTTTACCGTCCCAAGGACTTCTTGACCGTCCTAAGGACTTCTTGACCGTCCTAAAGTCTTCCTGACCGTCCCAAGACTTCTTGACCGTCCTAAGGACTTCCTGACCGTCCCAAGGACTTCTTGACCGTCCTAAGGACTTCTTTACCGTCCTAAGGACTTTCCTGACCGTCCCAAGGACTTCTTGACCGTCTTAAGGACTCTTTGACCGTTCCAAGGACTTCTGACCGTCCTAAGGACTTCTTGACCGTCCCAAGACTTCTTGACCGTCCTAAAGACTTCTTTACCGTCCTAAGGACTTCCTGACCGTCCCAAGGACTTCTTGACCGTCCTAAGACTTCCTGACCGTCCCAAGGACTTCTTGACCGTCCCAAGGACTTCTTGACCGTCCTAAGGTTTTCTTGACCGTCCTAAGGACTTCTTGACCGTCCTAAGGACTTCTTGACCGTCCCAAGGACTTCTTGACCGTCCTAAGGACTTCTTGACCGTCCTAAGGTCTTCCTGACCGTCCCAAGGACTTCTTGACCGTTCTAAGGACTTTTTGACTATCCTAAGGACTTCCTGACCGTCCCAAGACTTCTTTACCGTCCTAAGTACTTATTGACCGTCCTAAGGACTTCTTAACCGCCTAAGTACTTCTTGCCGTCCTAAGGACTTCTTAACCGTCCCAAGGACTTCTTGACCGTCCTAAGGTTTTCTTGACCGTCCCAAGGACTTCTTGACCGTCCTAAGGACTTCTTGAGCGTCCTAAGGTCTTCCTGACATTCCCAAGGACTTTTGACCGAATTAAGGACTTTTTGACCATCCTAAGACTTCTTGACCGTCCTAAGGACTTCTTGACCGTCCTTAGGACTTCCTGACCGTCCCAAGGACTTCTTGACCGTCATAAGGACTTCTTGACCGTCCAAAGAACTTCTTGACCGTCATTAGGACTTTTTTTACCGTCCTAAGGACTTCCTGACCGTACCAAGGACTTCTTGACCGTCCTAAGGACTCTTTGACCGTTCCAAGGACTTCTTGACCGTCCTAAGGACTTCTTGACCGTCCTAAGGACTTCTTTACCGTCCTAAGGACTTCCTGCCGTCCTAAGGTCTTCCTGACCGTCCCAAGGACTTCTTGACCGTTCTAAGGACTTTTTGACTATCCTAAGGACTTCCTGACCGTCCCAAGGACTTCTTTACCGTCCTAAGTACTTCTTGACCGTCCTAAGGACTTCTTAACCCGTCCCAAGGACTTCTTGACCGTCCTAAGGACTTCTTAACCGTCCCAAGACTTCTTGACCGTCCTAAGGTTTTCTTGACCGTCCCAAGGACTTCTTGACCGTCCTAAGGACTTCTTGACCGTCCTAAGGTCTTCCTGACATTCCCAAGGACTTCTTGACCGAATTAAGGACTTTTGACCATCCTAAGACTTCTTGACCGTCCTAAGGACTTTTTGACCGTCCTTAGACTTCCTGACCGTCCCAAGGACTTCTTGACCGTCCTAAGGACTTCTTGACCGTCCTAAGACTTCTTGTCCGTCCTAGGACTTCCTGCGGTCCCAAGGACTTCCTGCCCGTCCCAAGGACTTCTTGACCGGCCTAAGGACTTCTTGACCGTCCTAAGACTTCTTGACCGTCCCAAGGACTTCTTGACCGTCCTAAGGACTTCTTGACCGTCCTAAGGACTTCTTGACCGTCCTAAGGACTTCTTTACCGTCCTAAGGACTTCCTGACCGTCCCAGGACTTCTTGACCGAATTAGGACTTTTTGACCATCCTAAGGACTTCTTGACCGTCCTAAGGACTTCTTGACCGTCCTAAGGATTCCTGACCGTCCCAAGGACTTCTTGACCGTCCTAAGACTTCTTGACCGTCCTAGAACTTCTTGTCCGTCCCAAGGACTTCCTGCGGTCCCAAGGACTTCCTGCCCGTCCCAAGACATCTTGACCGTCCTAAGGACTTCTTGCCGTCCTAAGGACTTCTTGACCGTCCCAAGGACTTCTTGACCGTCCTAAGGACTTCTTGACCGTCCTAAGAATTCTTGTCCGTCCTAGGGACTTCCTGCGGTCCCAAGGACTTCCTGCCCGTCCCAAGGACTTCTTGACCGTCCTAAGGACTCTTGACCGTCCTCCTAAGGACTTCTTGACCGTCCCAAGGACTTCTTGACCGTCCTAAGGACTTCTTGACCGTCCTAAGGACTTCTTTCTTTACCGTCCTAAGGACTTCCTGACCGTCCCAAGACTTCTTGACCGATTAAGGACTTTTTGACCATCCTAAGGCTTCTTGACCGTCCTAAGGACTTCTGACCGTCCTAAGGACTTCCTGACCGTCCCAAGGACTTCTTGACCGTCTAAGGACTTCTTGACCGGTCCTAAGAACTTCTTGTCCGTCCCAAGGACTTCCTGCGTCCCAAGGACTTCCTGCCCGTCCCAAGGACATCTTGACCGTCCTAAGGACTTCTTGACCGTCCTAAGGACTTCTTGACCTTCCCAAGGACTTCATGACCGTCCTAAGGACTTCTTGACCGTCCTAAGGACTTCTTGACCGTCCTAAGACTTCTTGACCGTCCTAAGGACTTCTTGACCGTCCTAAGGATGTTCTTGACCGTCCTAAGGACTTCCTGACCGTCCAAAGCTTCTTGACCGTCCTAAGGACTTCTTTACCGTCCTAAGGACTTCTTGACCGTCCTCAGAACTTCTTGACCGTCTAAGGTTCTTGACCGTCATAAGTACTTCCTGACCGTCCCAAGGACTTCTTGAACCGTCCTAAGGACTTCTTGATCATCCTAAGGAATTCTTGACTGTCCTAAGTACCTCCTGACTGTCCCAAGGACTTCCTGCGGTCCCAAGGACTTCCTGACCGTCCCAAGGACTTCTTGACCGTCCTAAGGACTTCCTGACCGTTCAAGGACTTCTTGACCGTCCCAAGGACTTCTTGACCGTCCTAAGGTTTTCTTACCGTCCCAAGGACTTCTTGACCGTCCTAAGGACTTCTTGACCGTCCTAAAGTCTTCCTGACCGTCCCAAGGACTTCTTGACCGTCCTAAGGACTTCCTGCCGTCCCAAGGACTTCTTGACCGTCCTAAGACTTCTTTACCGTCCTAAGGACTTCCTGACCGTCCCAAGGACTTCTTGACCGTTTAAGGACTTTGACCGTTCAAGGCTTCTGACCATCCTAAGGACTTCTTGACCGTCCTAAGGACTTCTTGACCGTCCTAAGGACTTCTGACCGTCCCAAGACTTCTTGACCGTCTAAGACTTCTTTACCGTCCTAGGACTTCTTGACCGTCCTAAGACTTCTGACCGTCCTAAGGACTTCTTGAATGTCATAAGTACTTCCTGACCGTCCCAAGGACTTCTTGATCATCCTAAGGACTTCTTAACTGTCCTAAGTACCTCCTGACCGTCCCAAGGACTTCTTGACCATCCTAAAGACTTCTTGACCGTCCTAAGGACTTCTTGACCGTCCCAAGGACTTCTTGACCGTCCTAAGGACTTCTTGACCGTCCCAAGGACTTCAGGACCGTTCTAAGGACTTCTTGACTGTCCTTAGTACTTCCTGACCGTCCCAAGGACTTCTTGACCATCCTAAGGACTTCTTGACCGTCCTAAGGACTTCTTGACCGTCCTAAGGATTTCTTGACCGTCCTAAGGACTTCCTGACCGTCCAAAGGACTTCTTGACCGTCCTAAGGACTTCTTTCCCGTCCTAAGGACTTCTTGACCGTCCTAAGAACTTCTTGACCGTCCTAAGGACTTCTTGACCGTCATAAGTACTTCCTGACCGTCCCAAGGACTTCTTGACCGTCCTAAGGACTTCTTGATCATCCTAAGGAATTCTTGACTGTCCTAAGTACCTCCTGACTGTCCCAAGGACTTCTTGACCATCCTAAGGACTTCTTGACCGTCCTAAGTACTTCTTGACCGTCCCAAGGACTTCTTGACCGTCCTAAGGACTTCTTGACCGTCCCAAGGACTTCAGGACCGTTCTAAGGCTTCTTGACTCTCCTTAGTACTTCCTGACCGTCCCAAGGACTTCTTGACCATCCTAAGGACTTCTTGACCGTCCTATGGACTTCTTGACCGTCCTAAGGATTTCTTGACCGTCCTAAAGACTTCCTGACTGTCCTAAGTACTTCCTGACCGTCCCAAGGACTTCTTGACCATCCTAAGGACTTCCTGACCGTCCCAAGGACTTCTGACCGTCCGAACTTTTTGACCGTCCTAAGGACTTCTTGACCGTCCTACACTTCTTGACCGTCCTAAGGACTTCTTGACCGTCTTAAGACTTTTTTAACCGTCCTAAGGACTTCTTGACCGTCCTAAGGACTTCTTTACCGTCCTAAGGACTCTTGACCGTCCTAAGAACTTCTTGACCGTCCTAAGGCTTCTTGACTGTCATAAGTACTTCCTGACCGTCCCAAGGACTTCTTGACCGTCCTAAGGACTTCTTGACCGTCCTAAGGACTTCTTGACCCTCCCAAGGACTTCTTGACCGTCCTAACGACTTCTTGACCGTCCTAAGGCCTTCTTGACCGTCCTAAGAACTTCTTGACCGTCCTAAGACTTCTTGACTGTCTAAGTACTTCCTGACCGTCCCAAGGACTTCTTGACGTCCTAAGGACTTCTTGATCATCCTAGGACTTCTTGACTGTCCTAAGTACTTCCTGACCGTCCCAAGGACTTCTTGACCATCCTAAGGACTTCTTGACCGTCCTAAGGACTTCTTGACCGTCCCAAGGACCTCAGGACCGTTCTAAGGACTTCTTGACTGTCTAATACTTCCTGACCGTTCCCAAGGACTTCTTGACCATCCTAAGGACTTATTGACCGTCCTAAGGACTTCTTGACCGTCCTAAGGATTTCTTGACCGTCCTAAGGACTTCCTGACCGTCCCAAGGACTTCTTGACCGTCCTAAGGACTTCTTGACCGTCCTAAGGACTTCTCTTGACCGTCCTAAACTTCTTGACCGTCATAAGGACTTCTTGATTGTCCTTAGTACTTCCGACCGTCCCAAGGACTTCTGACCATCCTAAGGACTTCTTGCAGTCCTAAGGACTTCCTGACCGTCCCAAGGACTCTTGACCGTCCTAAGGACTTCTTGACCGTCCCAAGGACTTCAGGACCGTCCTAAGGACTTCTTGACTGTCCTAAGTACTTCCTGACCGTCCCAAGGACTTCTTGACCATCCTAACGACTTCTTGACCGTCCTAAGGACTTCTTGACCGTCCTAAGGACTTCTTGCCGTCCTAAGGACTTCTTGACCGTCCCTAAGGATTTCTTGCCGTCCTAAGGACTTCTTGACCGTCTAAGAACTTCTTGACCGTCCTAAGGACTTCTTGACTGTCTAAGTACTTCCTGACCGTCCCAGGACTTCTTGACCGTCCTAAGGATTTCTTGACCGTCCTAAGGACTTCCTGACCGTCCCAAGGACTTCTTGACCGTCCTAAGGACTTCTTGACCGTCCTAAGGACTTCTTGACCGTCCTAAGAACTTCTTGACCGTCCTAGGACTTCTTGACTGTCATAAGTACTTCCTGACCGTCCCAAGGACTTCTTGACCGTCCGAAGGACTTCTTGATCATCCTAAGGACTTCTGACTGTCCTAAGTACTTCTGACCGTCCCCAAGGACTTCTTGACCACCCTAAGGACTTCTTGACCGTCCTAGGACTTCTTGACCGTCCCAAGGACTTCTTGACCGTCCTAAGACTTCTTGACCGTCACAAGGACTTCAGACCGTTTCGAAGGACTTCTTGACCGTCCTAAGGATTTATTGCCGTCCCAAGGACTTCTTGACCGTCCTAAGGACTTCTTGTCCGTCCTAAGGACTCTTGATCGTCCCAAGGACTTCTTGACCGTCCCAAGGACTCTTGACCGTCCCAAGGACCTCTTGACCTCCCAAGGACTTCTTGACCGTCCTAAGGACTTCTTGACCGTCCCAAGGACTTCCTGCGGTCCCAAGGACTTCCTGCCCGTCCCAAGGACTTCCTGGCCCGTCCCAAGACTTCCTGCCCGTCCTAGGACTTCCTGACCGTCCCAAGGACTTCTTGAACGTCCCAAGGACTTCTTGACCATCCTAAGGACTTCTTGACCGTCCTAAGAACTTCTTGACCGTCCT
>JAILYF010000402.1:0-43630 GCA_025491095.1 Brachionus asplanchnoidis | reverse complement strand
GCTGAGATAAAACTGTACTAGGTAATTTTTTACAGAGTTAAAAAAAATTATTGTTTTAAACAATTTTTGCATTTTTGCTTTTTTGCGTTTTGTGCGTTTTTTAGAAAAAGTATCCTAGCTCATTCAGTTTTGGTCCAAATTGAACAAAAATGGTACCAAATTAAAGCTGAGATAAAACTGTACTAGGTAATTTTTACAGAGTTAAAAAAAAATTATTGTTTTAAAAAATTTTGGCATTTTTGCTTTTGTGCGTTTTGTGCGTTTTTGTGCGTTTTTTAGAAAAAGTATCCTAGCTCATTCAGTTTTGGTCCAAATTGAACAAAATGGTACCAAATTAAAGCTGAGATAAACTGTACTAGGTAATTTTTACAGAGTTAAAAAAATTATTGTTTTAAAAACTTTGGCATTTGCTTTTGTGCGTTTTTGTTGTGCGTTTTTGTGCGTTTTTTTAAAAAGTATCCTAGCTCATTCAGTTTTGGTCCAAATTGAACAAAAATGGTACCAAATTAAAGCTGAGATAAAACTGTACTAGGTATTTTTACAGAGTTAAAAAAAAAATTAGTGTTTTACACAAACTTTGGCATTTTTGCTTTTGTGCGTTTTTGTGCGTTTTGTGCGTTTTTTGTAAAAAGTATCCTAGCGTCATTCAGTTTTGGTCCAAATTGAACAAAAAATGGTACCAATTAAAAGCTGAGATAAAACTGTACTAGGTAATTTTTACAGAGTTAAAAAAAAAATTATTGTTTAAAACAAAACTTGGCATTTTTGCTTTTGTGCGTTTTTGTGCGTTTTTTTGTAAAGTATCCTAGCTCATTCAGTTTTGGTCCAATTGAACAAAATGGTACAAATTAAAGCTGAGATAAAACGGTACTAGGTAATTTTACAGAGTTAAAAAAAAAATTATTGTTTTACAAAACTTTGGCATTTTTGCTTTTGTGCGTTTTGTGCGTTTTGTGCGTTTTTTGTAAAAGTATCCTAGCTCATTCAGTTTTGGTCCAAATTGAACAAAAATGGTACCAAATTAAAGCTGAGATAAAACTGTACTAGGTAATTTTACAGAGTTAAAAAAAAAATTAGTGTTTTACAAACTTTGGCATTTTTGCTTTTGTGCGTTTTTGTGCGTTTTTGTGCGTTTTTGTAAAAGTATCCTAGCTCATTCAGTTTTGGGTCCAAATTGAACAAAAATGGTACCAAATTAAAGCTGAGATAAAACTGTACTAGGTAATTTTTACAGAGTTAAAAAAAAAAATTATTGTTTACAAAACTTTGGCATTTGTGCTTTTGTGCGTTTTTGTGCGTTTTTGTGCGTTTTTGTAAAAGTATCCTAGCTCATTCAGTTTTGGTCCAAATTGACAAAAATGGTACCAAATTAAAGCTGAGATAAAACTGTACTAGGTAATTTTTACAGAGTTAAAAAAAAAATTATTGTTTTACAAAACTTTGGCATTTTGCTTTGTGCGTTTTGTGCGTTTTTGTGCGTTTTGTAGAAAAAGTATCCTAGCTCATTCAGTTTTGGTCCAAATTGAACAAAAATGGTACCAAATTAAAAGCTGAGATAAAACTGTACTAGGTAATTTTTACAGAGTTAAAAAAAAAATTAGTGTTTTACAAAACTTTGGCATTTTGCTTTGTGCGTTTTGTGCGTTTTTGTGCGTTTTTTGTAAAAGTATCCTAGCTCATTCAGTTTTGGTCCAAATTGAACAAAAATGGTACCAAATTAAAGCTGAGATAAAACTGTACTAGGTAATTTTTACAGAGTTAAAAAAAAAATTATTGTTTTACAAAACTTTGGCATTTTTGCTTTTGTGCGTTTTTGTGCGTTTTGTGCGTTTTTGTAAAAGTATCCTAGCTCATTCAGTTTTGGTCCAAATTGAACAAAAATGGTACCAAATTAAAGCTGAGATAAAACTGTACTAGGTAATTTTACAGAGTTAAAAAAAAATTAGTGTTTTAACAAAACTTTGGCATTTTTGCTTTTGTGCGTTTTTGTGCGTTTTTGTGCGGTTTTTGTAAAAGTATCCTAGCTCATTCAGTTTTGGTCCAAATTGAACAAAAATGGTACCAAATTAAAGCTGAGATAAAACTGTACTAGGTAATTTTACAGAGTTAAAAAAAAATTAGTGTTTTACAAAACTTTGGCATTTTTGCTTTTGTGCGTTTTTGTGCGTTTTGTGCGTTTTGTAAAAGTATCCTAGCTCATTCAGTTTTGGTCCAAATTGAACAAAAATGGTACCAAATTAAAGCTGAGATAAAACTGTACTAGGTAATTTTTACAGAGTTAAAAAAAAATTAGTGTTTTACAAAACTTTGGCATTTTTGCTTTTGTGCGTTTTGTGCGTTTTTGTGCGTTTTTTGTAAAAGTATCCTAGCTCATTCAGTTTTGGTCCAAATTGAACAAAAATGGTACCAAATTAAAGCTGAGATAAAACTGTACTAGGTAATTTTTACAGAGTTAAAAAAAAATTAGTGTTTTACAAAACTTTGGCATTTTGCTTTGTGCGTTTTTGTGCGTTTTTGTGCGTTTTTGTAAAAGTATCCTAGCTCATTCAGTTTTGGTCCAAATTGAACAAAAATGGTACCAAATTAAAGCTGAGATAAAACTGTACTAGGTAATTTTAACAGAGTTAAAAAAAAAATTAGTGTTTTACAAAACTTTGGCATTTTTGCTTTTGTGCGTTTTTGTGCGTTTTTGTGCGTTTTTTGTAAAAGTATCCTAGCTCATTCAGTTTTGGTCCAAATTGAACAAAAATGGTACCAAATTAAAGCTGAGATAAAACTGTACTAGGTAATTTTTACAGAGTTAAAAAAAAAATTATTGTTTTACAAAACTTTGGCATTTTTGCTTTTGTGCGTTTTTGTGCGTTTTGTGCGTTTTTGTAAAAGTATCCTAGCTCATTCAGTTTTGGTCCAAATTGAACAAAAATGGTACCAAATTAAAGCTGAGATAAAACTGTACTAGGTAATTTTAACAGAGTTAAAAAAAAAATTATTGTTTTACAAAACTTTGGCATTTTTGCTTTTGTGCGTTTTGTGCGTTTTGTGCGTTTTTTAGTAAAAGTATCCTAGCTCATTCAGTTTTGGTCCAAATTGAACAAAAATGGTACCAAATTAAAGCTGAGATAAAACTGTACTAGGTAATTTTTACAGAGTTAAAAAAAAAATTAGTGTTTTACAAAACTTTGGCATTTTTGCTTTTGTGCGTTTTGTGCGTTTTTGTGCGTTTTTGTAAAAGTATCCTAGCTCATTCAGTTTTGGTCCAAATTGAACAAAAATGGTACCAAATTAAAGCTGAGATAAAACTGTACTAGGTAATTTTACAGAGTTAAAAAAAAATTATTGTTTTACAAAACTTTGGCATTTTGCTTTTGTGCGTTTTGTGCGTTTTGTGCGTTTTTTGTAAAAGTATCCTAGCTCATTCAGTTTTGGTCCAAATTGAACAAAAATGGTACCAAATTAAAGCTGAGATAAAACTGTACTAGGTAATTTTTACAGAGTTAAAAAAAAATTAGTGTTTTACAAAACTTTGGCATTTTTGCTTTTGTGCGTTTTGTGCGTTTTGTGCGTTTTTTGGTTGTAAAAGTATCCTAGCTCATTCAGTTTTGGTCCAAATTGAACAAAAATGGTACCAAATTAAAGCTGAGATAAAACTGTACTAGGTAATTTTTACAGAGTTAAAAAAAAAATTAGTGTTTTACAAAACTTTGGCATTTTTGCTTTTGTGCGTTTTGTGCGTTTTTGTGCGTTTTTTGTAAAAGTATCCTAGCTCATTCAGTTTTGGTCCAAATTGAACAAAAATGGTACCAAATTAAAGCTGAGATAAAACTGTACTAGGTAATTTTTACAGAGTTAAAAAAAAAATTAGTGTTTTACAAAACTTTGGCATTTTTGCTTTTGTGCGTTTTTGTGCGTTTTTGTGCGTTTTTTGTAAAAGTATCCTAGCTCATTCAGTTTTGGTCCAAATTGAACAAAAATGGTACCAAATTAAAGCTGAGATAAAACTGTACTAGGTAATTTTTACAGAGTTAAAAAAAAAATTAGTGTTTTACAAAACTTGGCATTTTGCTTTGCTTTTGTGCGTTTTTGTGCGTTTTGTGCGTTTTTGTAAAAGTATCCTAGCTCATTCAGTTTTGGTCCAAATTGAACAAAAATGGTACCAAATTAAAGCTGAGATAAAACTGTACTAGGTAATTTTTACAGAGTTAAAAAAAAAATTAGTGTTTACAAAACTTTGGCATTTTTGCTTTTGTGCGTTTTGTGCGTTTTGTGCGTTTTTGTAAAAAGTATCCTAGCTCATTCAGTTTTGGTCCAAATTGAACAAAAATGGTACCAAATTAAAGCTGAGATAAAACTGTACTAGGTAATTTTTACAGAGTTAAAAAAAAAATTATTGTTTTACAAAACTTTGGCATTTTTGCTTTTGTGCGTTTTTGTGCGTTTTGTGCGTTTTTGTAAAAAGTATCCTAGCTCATTCAGTTTTGGTCCAAATTGAACAAAAATGGTACCAAATTAAAGCTGAGATAAAACTGTACTAGGTAATTTTACAGAGTTAAAAAAAAAATTAGTGTTTTACAAAACTTTGGCATTTTGCTTTTGTGCGTTTTGTGCGTTTTTGTGCGTTTTTTGTAAAAAGTATCCTAGCTCATTCAGTTTTGGTCCAAATTGAAACAAAAATGGTACCAAATTAAAGCTGAGATAAAACTGTACTAGGTAATTTTTACAGAGTTAAAAAAAAAATTAGTGTTTTACAAAACTTTGGCATTTTTGCTTTGTGCGTTTTTGTGCGTTTTTGTGCGTTTTTGTAAAAGTATCCTAGCTCATTCAGTTTTGGTCCAAATTGAACAAAAATGGTACCAAATTAAAGCTGAGATAAAACTGTACTAGGTAATTTTACAGAGTTAAAAAAAAAATTAGTGTTTTACAAAACTTTGGCATTTTGCTTTTGTGCGTTTTTGTGCGTTTTTGTGCGTTTTTTGTAAAAGTATCCTAGCTCATTCAGTTTTGGTCCAAATTGAACAAAAATGGTACCAAATTAAAGCTGAGATAAAACTGTACTAGGTAATTTTTACAGAGTTAAAAAAAAATTATTGTTTTACAAAACTTTGGCATTTTGCTTTTGTGCGTTTTGTGCGTTTTTGTGCGTTTTTTGTAAAAGTATCCTAGCTCATTCAGTTTTGGTCCAAATTGAACAAAAATGGTACCAAATTAAAGCTGAGATAAAACTGTACTAGGTAATTTTTACAGAGTTAAAAAAAAAATTAGTGTTTTACAAAACTTTGGCATTTTTGCTTTTGTGCGTTTTTGTGCGTTTTTGTGCGTTTTTTAGAAAAAGTATCCTAGCTCATTCAGTTTTGGTCCAAATTGAACAAAAATGGTACCAAATTAAAGCTGAGATAAAACTGTACTAGGTAATTTTAACAGAGTTAAAAAAAAAATTATTGTTTTACAAAACTTTGGCATTTTTGCTTTTGTGCGTTTTTGTGCGTTTTTGTGCGTTTTTTGTAAAAGTATCCTAGCTCATTCAGTTTTGGTCCAAATTGAACAAAAATGGTACCAAATTAAAGCTGAGATAAAACTGTACTAGGTAATTTTACAGAGTTAAAAAAAAAATTAGTGTTTTACAAAACTTTGGCATTTTTGCTTTTGTGCGTTTTTGTGCGTTTTTTGTAAAAGTATCCTAGCTCATTCAGTTTTGGTCCAAATTGAACAAAAATGGTACCAAATTAAAGCTGAGATAAAACTGTACTAGGTAATTTTACAGAGTTAAAAAAAAATTAGTGTTTTACAAAACTTTGGCATTTTTGCTTTTGTGCGTTTTGTGCGTTTTTGTGCGTTTTTTGTAAAAAGTATCCTAGCTCATTCAGTTTTGGTCCAAATTGAACAAAAATGGTACCAAATTAAAGCTGAGATAAAACTGTACTAGGTAATTTTTACAGAGTTAAAAAAAAAATTAGTGTTTACAAAACTTTGGCATTTTTGCTTTTGTGCGTTTTTGTGCGTTTTTGTGCGTTTTTTGTAAAAATATCCTAGCTCATTCAGTTTTGGTCCAAATTGAACAAAAATGGTACCAAATTAAAGCTGAGATAAAACTGTACTAGGTAATTTTTACAGAGTTAAAAAAAAAATTATTGTTTTAACAAAACTTTGGCATTTTTGCTTTTGTGCGTTTGCGTTTTGTGCGTTTTTTAGTAAAAAGTATCCTAGCTCATTCAGTTTTGGTCCAAATTGAACAAAAATGGTACCAAATTAAAGCTGAGATAAAACTGTACTAGGTAATTTTACAGAGTTAAAAAAAAAATTAGTGTTTTACAAAACTTTGGCATTTTTGCTTTTGTGCGTTTTTGTGCGTTTTTGTGCGTTTTTGTAGAAAAGTATCCTAGCTCATTCAGTTTGGTCCAAATTGAACAAAAATGGTACCAAATTAAAGCTGAGATAAAACTGTACTAGGTAATTTTACAGAGTTAAAAAAAAAATTATTGTTTTACAAAACTTTGGCATTTTTGCTTTTGTGCGTTTTGTGCGTTTTTGTTTGTGCGTTTTTTGTAAAAGTATCCTAGCTCATTCAGTTTTGGTCCAAATTGAACAAAAATGGTACCAAATTAAAGCTGAGATAAAACTGTACTAGGTAATTTTTACAGAGTTAAAAAAAAAAATTATTGTTTTACAAAACTTTGGCATTTTTGCTTTTGTGCGTTTTTGTGCGTTTTGTGCGTTTTTTGTAAAAGTATCCTAGCTCATTCAGTTTTGGTCCAAATTGAACAAAAATGGTACCAAATTAAAGCTGAGATAAAACTGTACTAGGTAATTTTACAGAGTTAAAAAAAAAATTAGTGTTTTACAAAACTTTGGCATTTTTGCTTTTGTGCGTTTTGTGCGTTTTGTGCGTTTTTTGTAAAAGTATCCTAGCTCATTCAGTTTTGGTCCAAATTGAACAAAAATGGTACCAAATTAAAGCTGAGATAAAACTGTACTAGGTAATTTTACAGAGTTAAAAAAAAATTAGTGTTTTACAAAACTTTGGCATTTTTGCTTTTGTGCGTTTTTGTGCGTTTTTGTGCGTTTTTGTAAAAGTATCCTAGCTCATTCAGTTTTGGTCCAAATTGAACAAAAATGGTACCAAATTAAAGCTGAGATAAAACTGTACTAGGTAATTTTACAGAGTTAAAAAAAAAATTATTGTTTTACAAAACTTTGGCATTTTTGCTTTTGTGCGTTTTTGTGCGTTTTTGTGCGTTTTTGTAAAAGTATCCTAGCTCATTCAGTTTTGGTCCAAATTGAACAAAAATGGTACCAAATTAAAGCTGAGATAAAACTGTACTAGGTAATTTTTACAGAGTTAAAAAAAAAATTAGTGTTTTACAAAACTTTGGCATTTTTGCTTTTGTGCGTTTTGTGCGTTTTTGTGCGTTTTTGTAAAAAGTATCCTAGCTCATTCAGTTTTGGTCCAAATTGAACAAAAATGGTACCAAATTAAAGCTGAGATAAAACTGTACTAGGTAATTTTACAGAGTTAAAAAAAAAATTAGTGTTTTACAAAACTTTGGCATTTTTGCTTTTGTGCGTTTTGTGCGTTTTTGTGCGTTTTTGTAAAAGTATCCTAGCTCATTCAGTTTTGGTCCAAATTGAACAAAAATGGTACCAAATTAAAGCTGAGATAAAACTGTACTAGGTAATTTTACAGAGTTAAAAAAAAAATTATTGTTTTACAAAACTTTGGCATTTTTGCTTTTGTGCGTTTTTGTGCGTTTTGTGCGTTTTTGTAAAAGTATCCTAGCTCATTCAGTTTTGGTCCAAATTGAACAAAAATGGTACCAAATTAAAGCTGAGATAAAACTGTACTAGGTAATTTTACAGAGTTAAAAAAAAAATTAGTGTTTTACAAAACTTTGGCATTTTTGCTTTGTGCGTTTTGTGCGTTTTTGTGCGTTTTTTGTAAAAGTATCCTAGCTCATTCAGTTTTGGTCCAAATTGAACAAAAATGGTACCAAATTAAAGCTGAGATAAAACTGTACTAGGTAATTTTTACAGAGTTAAAAAAAAAAATTAGTGTTTTACAAAACTTTGGCATTTTGCTTTGTGCGTTTTGTGCGTTTTGTGCGTTTTTGTAAAAGTATCCTAGCTCATTCAGTTTTGGTCCAAATTGAACAAAAATGGTACCAAATTAAAGCTGAGATAAAACTGTACTAGGTAATTTTACAGAGTTAAAAAAAAAATTATTGTTTTACAAAACTTTGGCATTTTTGCTTTTGTGCGTTTTTGTAAAAGTATCCTAGCTCATTCAGTTTTGGTCCAAATTGAACAAAAATGGTACCAAATTAAAGCTGAGATAAAACTGTACTAGGTAATTTTACAGAGTTAAAAAAAAAATTATTGTTTTACAAAACTTTGGCATTTTTGCTTTTGTGCGTTTTGTGCGTTTTTGTGCGTTTTTTGTAAAAGTATCCTAGCTCATTCAGTTTTGGTCCAAATTGAACAAAAATGGTACCAAATTAAAGCTGAGATAAAACTGTACTAGGTAATTTTTACAGAGTTAAAAAAAAATTAGTGTTTTACAAAACTTTGGCATTTTTGCTTTTGTGCGTTTTGTGCGTTTTTGTGCGTTTTTTGTAAAAGTATCCTAGCTCATTCAGTTTTGGTCCAAATTGAACAAAAATGGTACCAAATTAAAGCTGAGATAAAACTGTACTAGGTAATTTTTACAGAGTTAAAAAAAAAATTATTGTTTTACAAAACTTTGGCATTTTTGCTTTTGTGCGTTTTGTGCGTTTTGTGCGTTTTTGTGCGTTTTTGTAAAAGTATCCTAGCTCATTCAGTTTTGGTCCAAATTGAACAAAAATGGTACCAAATTAAAGCTGAGATAAAACTGTACTAGGTAATTTTTACAGAGTTAAAAAAAAAATTAGTGTTTTACAAAACTTTGGCATTTTTGCTTTTGTGCGTTTTTGTGCGTTTTTGTGCGTTTTTGTAAAAAGTATCCTAGCTCATTCAGTTTTGGTCCAAATTGAACAAAAATGGTACCAAATTAAAGCTGAGATAAAACTGTACTAGGTAATTTTACAGAGTTAAAAAAAAAATTAGTGTTTTACAAAACTTTGGCATTTTTGCTTTTGTGCGTTTTGTGCGTTTTTGTGCGTTTTTTGTAAAAGTATCCTAGCTCATTCAGTTTTGGTCCAAATTGAACAAAAATGGTACCAAATTAAAGCTGAGATAAAACTGTACTAGGTAATTTTTACAGAGTTAAAAAAAAATTAGTGTTTTACAAAACTTTGGCATTTTTGCTTTTGTGCGTTTTTGTGCGTTTTTGTGCGTTTTTTGTAAAAGTATCCTAGCTCATTCAGTTTTGGTCCAAATTGAACAAAAATGGTACCAAATTAAAGCTGAGATAAAACTGTACTAGGTAATTTTACAGAGTTAAAAAAAAAATTATTGTTTTACAAAACTTTGGCATTTTGCTTTTGTGCGTTTTTGTGCGTTTTTGTGCGTTTTTTGTAAAAGTATCCTAGCTCATTCAGTTTTGGTCCAAATTGAACAAAAATGGTACCAAATTAAAGCTGAGATAAAACTGTACTAGGTAATTTTTACAGAGTTAAAAAAAAAATTATTGTTTTACAAAACTTTGGCATTTTTGCTTTTGTGCGTTTTTGTGCGTTTTTGTGCGTTTTTTGTAAAAGTATCCTAGCTCATTCAGTTTTGGTCCAAATTGAACAAAAATGGTACCAAATTAAAGCTGAGATAAAACTGTACTAGGTAATTTTTACAGAGTTAAAAAAAAAATTATTGTTTTACAAAACTTTGGCATTTTTGCTTTTGTGCGTTTTGTGCGTTTTTGTGCGTTTTTTGTAAAAGTATCCTAGCTCATTCAGTTTTGGTCCAAATTGAACAAAAATGGTACCAAATTAAAGCTGAGATAAAACTGTACTAGGTAATTTTTACAGAGTTAAAAAAAAAATTAGTGTTTTACAAAACTTTGGCATTTTTGCTTTTGTGCGTTTTTGTGCGTTTTGTGCGTTTTTTGTAAAAAGTACCTAGCTCATTCAGTTTTGGTCCAAATTGAACAAAAATGGTACCAAATTAAAGCTGAGATAAAACTGTACTAGGTAATTTTTACAGAGTTAAAAAAAAAATTAGTGTTTTACAAAACTTTGGCATTTTTGCTTTTGTGCGTTTTTGTGCGTTTTTGTGCGTTTTTTGTAAAAGTATCCTAGCTCATTCAGTTTTGGTCCAAATTGAACAAAAATGGTACCAAATTAAAGCTGAGATAAAACTGTACTAGGTAATTTTTACAGAGTTAAAAAAAAAATTATTGTTTTACAAAACTTTGGCATTTTTGCTTTTGTGCGTTTTGTGCGTTTTTGTGCGTTTTTTGTAAAAGTATCCTAGCTCATTCAGTTTTGGTCCAAATTGAACAAAAATGGTACCAAATTAAAGCTGAGATAAAACTGTACTAGGTAATTTTTACAGAGTTAAAAAAAAAATTATTGTTTTACAAAACTTTGGCATTTTTGCTTTTGTGCGTTTTTGTGCGTTTTTGTGCGTTTTTTAGAAAAAGTATCCTAGCTCATTCAGTTTTGGTCCAAATTGAACAAAAATGGTACCAAATTAAAGCTGAGATAAAACTGTACTAGGTAATTTTTACAGAGTTAAAAAAAAAATTAGTGTTTTACAAAACTTTGGCATTTTTGCTTTTGTGCGTTTTTGTGCGTTTTTGTGCGTTTTTTGTAAAAGTATCCTAGCTCATTCAGTTTTGGTCCAAATTGAACAAAAATGGTACCAAATTAAAGCTGAGATAAAACTGTACTAGGTAATTTTTACAGAGTTAAAAAAAAAATTAGTGTTTTACAAAACTTTGGCATTTTTGCTTTTGTGCGTTTTGTGCGTTTTTGTGCGTTTTTTGTAAAAGTATCCTAGCTCATTCAGTTTTGGTCCAAATTGAACAAAAATGGTACCAAATTAAAGCTGAGATAAAACTGTACTAGGTAATTTTTACAGAGTTAAAAAAAAAATTAGTGTTTTACAAAACTTTGGCATTTTTGCTTTTGTGCGTTTTTGTGCGTTTTTGTGCGTTTTTTGTAAAAGTATCCTAGCTCATTCAGTTTTGGTCCAAATTGAACAAAAATGGTACCAAATTAAAGCTGAGATAAAACTGTACTAGGTAATTTTTACAGAGTTAAAAAAAAATTATTGTTTTACAAAACTTTGGCATTTTTGCTTTTGTGCGTTTTTGTGCGTTTTTGTGCGTTTTTTGTAAAAGTATCCTAGCTCATTCAGTTTTGGTCCAAATTGAACAAAAATGGTACCAAATTAAAGCTGAGATAAAACTGTACTAGGTAATTTTTACAGAGTTAAAAAAAAAATTATTGTTTTACAAAACTTTGGCATTTTTGCTTTTGTGCGTTTTTGTGCGTTTTTGTGCGTTTTTTGTAAAAGTATCCTAGCTCATTCAGTTTTGGTCCAAATTGAACAAAAATGGTACCAAATTAAAGCTGAGATAAAACTGTACTAGGTAATTTTTACAGAGTTAAAAAAAAATTATTGTTTTACAAAACTTTGGCATTTTTGCTTTTGTGCGTTTTTGTGCGTTTTTGTGCGTTTTTTGTAAAAGTATCCTAGCTCATTCAGTTTTGGTCCAAATTGAACAAAAATGGTACCAAATTAAAGCTGAGATAAAACTGTACTAGGTAATTTTTACAGAGTTAAAAAAAAATTATTGTTTTACAAAACTTTGGCATTTTTGCTTTTGTGCGTTTTTGTGCGTTTTTGTGCGTTTTTTGTAAAAGTATCCTAGCTCATTCAGTTTTGGTCCAAATTGAACAAAAATGGTACCAAATTAAAGCTGAGATAAAACTGTACTAGGTAATTTTTACAGAGTTAAAAAAAAATTATTGTTTTACAAAACTTTGGCATTTTTGCTTTTGTGCGTTTTTGTGCGTTTTTGTGCGTTTTTTGTAAAAGTATCCTAGCTCATTCAGTTTTGGTCCAAATTGAACAAAAATGGTACCAAATTAAAGCTGAGATAAAACTGTACTAGGTAATTTTTACAGAGTTAAAAAAAAATTATTGTTTTACAAAACTTTGGCATTTTTGCTTTTGTGCGTTTTTGTGCGTTTTTGTGCGTTTTTTGTAAAAGTATCCTAGCTCATTCAGTTTTGGTCCAAATTGAACAAAAATGGTACCAAATTAAAGCTGAGATAAAACTGTACTAGGTAATTTTTACAGAGTTAAAAAAAAATTATTGTTTTACAAAACTTTGGCATTTTTGCTTTTGTGCGTTTTTGTGCGTTTTTGTGCGTTTTTTGTAAAAGTATCCTAGCTCATTCAGTTTTGGTCCAAATTGAACAAAAATGGTACCAAATTAAAGCTGAGATAAAACTGTACTAGGTAATTTTTACAGAGTTAAAAAAAAATTATTGTTTTACAAAACTTTGGCATTTTTGCTTTTGTGCGTTTTTGTGCGTTTTTGTGCGTTTTTTGTAAAAGTATCCTAGCTCATTCAGTTTTGGTCCAAATTGAACAAAAATGGTACCAAATTAAAGCTGAGATAAAACTGTACTAGGTAATTTTTACAGAGTTAAAAAAAAAATTATTGTTTTACAAAACTTTGGCATTTTTGCTTTTGTGCGTTTTTGTGCGTTTTTGTGCGTTTTTTGTAAAAGTATCCTAGCTCATTCAGTTTTGGTCCAAATTGAACAAAAATGGTACCAAATTAAAGCTGAGATAAAACTGTACTAGGTAATTTTTACAGAGTTAAAAAAAAATTATTGTTTTACAAAACTTTGGCATTTTTGCTTTTGTGCGTTTTTGTGCGTTTTTGTGCGTTTTTTGTAAAAGTATCCTAGCTCATTCAGTTTTGGTCCAAATTGAACAAAAATGGTACCAAATTAAAGCTGAGATAAAACTGTACTAGGTAATTTTTACAGAGTTAAAAAAAAATTAGTGTTTTACAAAACTTTGGCATTTTTGCTTTTGTGCGTTTTTGTGCGTTTTTGTGCGTTTTTTGTAAAAGTATCCTAGCTCATTCAGTTTTGGTCCAAATTGAACAAAAATGGTACCAAATTAAAGCTGAGATAAAACTGTACTAGGTAATTTTTACAGAGTTAAAAAAAAATTATTGTTTTACAAAACTTTGGCATTTTTGCTTTTGTGCGTTTTTGTGCGTTTTTGTGCGTTTTTTGTAAAAGTATCCTAGCTCATTCAGTTTTGGTCCAAATTGAACAAAAATGGTACCAAATTAAAGCTGAGATAAAACTGTACTAGGTAATTTTTACAGAGTTAAAAAAAAAATTATTGTTTTACAAAACTTTGGCATTTTTGCTTTTGTGCGTTTTTGTGCGTTTTTGTGCGTTTTTTGTAAAAGTATCCTAGCTCATTCAGTTTTGGTCCAAATTGAACAAAAATGGTACCAAATTAAAGCTGAGATAAAACTGTACTAGGTAATTTTTACAGAGTTAAAAAAAAATTAGTGTTTTACAAAACTTTGGCATTTTTGCTTTTGTGCGTTTTTGTGCGTTTTTGTGCGTTTTTTGTAAAAGTATCCTAGCTCATTCAGTTTTGGTCCAAATTGAACAAAAATGGTACCAAATTAAAGCTGAGATAAAACTGTACTAGGTAATTTTTACAGAGTTAAAAAAAAAATTATTGTTTTACAAAACTTTGGCATTTTTGCTTTTGTGCGTTTTTGTGCGTTTTTGTGCGTTTTTTGTAAAAGTATCCTAGCTCATTCAGTTTTGGTCCAAATTGAACAAAAATGGTACCAAATTAAAGCTGAGATAAAACTGTACTAGGTAATTTTTACAGAGTTAAAAAAAAATTATTGTTTTACAAAACTTTGGCATTTTTGCTTTTGTGCGTTTTTGTGCGTTTTTGTGCGTTTTTTGTAAAAGTATCCTAGCTCATTCAGTTTTGGTCCAAATTGAACAAAAATGGTACCAAATTAAAGCTGAGATAAAACTGTACTAGGTAATTTTTACAGAGTTAAAAAAAAAATTATTGTTTTACAAAACTTTGGCATTTTTGCTTTTGTGCGTTTTTGTGCGTTTTTGTGCGTTTTTTGTAAAAGTATCCTAGCTCATTCAGTTTTGGTCCAAATTGAACAAAAATGGTACCAAATTAAAGCTGAGATAAAACTGTACTAGGTAATTTTTACAGAGTTAAAAAAAAATTATTGTTTTACAAAACTTTGGCATTTTTGCTTTTGTGCGTTTTTGTGCGTTTTTGTGCGTTTTTTGTAAAAGTATCCTAGCTCATTCAGTTTTGGTCCAAATTGAACAAAAATGGTACCAAATTAAAGCTGAGATAAAACTGTACTAGGTAATTTTTACAGAGTTAAAAAAAAATTATTGTTTTACAAAACTTTGGCATTTTTGCTTTTGTGCGTTTTTGTGCGTTTTTGTGCGTTTTTTGTAAAAGTATCCTAGCTCATTCAGTTTTGGTCCAAATTGAACAAAAATGGTACCAAATTAAAGCTGAGATAAAACTGTACTAGGTAATTTTTACAGAGTTAAAAAAAAAATTATTGTTTTACAAAACTTTGGCATTTTTGCTTTTGTGCGTTTTTGTGCGTTTTTGTGCGTTTTTTGTAAAAGTATCCTAGCTCATTCAGTTTTGGTCCAAATTGAACAAAAATGGTACCAAATTAAAGCTGAGATAAAACTGTACTAGGTAATTTTTACAGAGTTAAAAAAAAATTATTGTTTTACAAAACTTTGGCATTTTTGCTTTTGTGCGTTTTTGTGCGTTTTTGTGCGTTTTTTGTAAAAGTATCCTAGCTCATTCAGTTTTGGTCCAAATTGAACAAAAATGGTACCAAATTAAAGCTGAGATAAAACTGTACTAGGTAATTTTTACAGAGTTAAAAAAAAAATTATTGTTTTACAAAACTTTGGCATTTTTGCTTTTGTGCGTTTTTGTGCGTTTTTGTGCGTTTTTTGTAAAAGTATCCTAGCTCATTCAGTTTTGGTCCAAATTGAACAAAAATGGTACCAAATTAAAGCTGAGATAAAACTGTACTAGGTAATTTTTACAGAGTTAAAAAAAAAATTATTGTTTTACAAAACTTTGGCATTTTTGCTTTTGTGCGTTTTTGTGCGTTTTTGTGCGTTTTTTGTAAAAGTATCCTAGCTCATTCAGTTTTGGTCCAAATTGAACAAAAATGGTACCAAATTAAAGCTGAGATAAAACTGTACTAGGTAATTTTTACAGAGTTAAAAAAAAATTATTGTTTTACAAAACTTTGGCATTTTTGCTTTTGTGCGTTTTTGTGCGTTTTTGTGCGTTTTTTGTAAAAGTATCCTAGCTCATTCAGTTTTGGTCCAAATTGAACAAAAATGGTACCAAATTAAAGCTGAGATAAAACTGTACTAGGTAATTTTTACAGAGTTAAAAAAAAATTAGTGTTTTACAAAACTTTGGCATTTTTGCTTTTGTGCGTTTTTGTGCGTTTTTGTGCGTTTTTTGTAAAAGTATCCTAGCTCATTCAGTTTTGGTCCAAATTTAACAAAAATGGTACCAAATTAAAGCTGAGATAAAACTGTACTAGGTAATTTTTACAGAGTTAAAAAAAAATTATTGTTTTACAAAACTTTGGCATTTTTGCTTTTGTGCGTTTTTGTGCGTTTTTGTGCGTTTTTTGTAAAAGTATCCTAGCTCATTCAGTTTTGGTCCAAATTGAACAAAAATGGTACCAAATTAAAGCTGAGATAAAACTGTACTAGGTAATTTTTACAGAGTTAAAAAAAAATTATTGTTTTACAAAACTTTGGCATTTTTGCTTTTGTGCGTTTTTGTGCGTTTTTGTGCGTTTTTTGTAAAAGTATCCTAGCTCATTCAGTTTTGGTCCAAATTGAACAAAAATGGTACCAAATTAAAGCTGAGATAAAACTGTACTAGGTAATTTTTACAGAGTTAAAAAAAAATTATTGTTTTACAAAACTTTGGCATTTTTGCTTTTGTGCGTTTTTGTGCGTTTTTGTGCGTTTTTTGTAAAAGTATCCTAGCTCATTCAGTTTTGGTCCAAATTGAACAAAAATGGTACCAAATTAAAGCTGAGATAAAACTGTACTAGGTAATTTTTACAGAGTTAAAAAAAAAATTAGTGTTTTACAAAACTTTGGCATTTTTGCTTTTGTGCGTTTTTGTGCGTTTTTGTGCGTTTTTTGTAAAAGTATCCTAGCTCATTCAGTTTTGGTCCAAATTGAACAAAAATGGTACCAAATTAAAGCTGAGATAAAACTGTACTAGGTAATTTTTACAGAGTTAAAAAAAAAATTATTGTTTTACAAAACTTTGGCATTTTTGCTTTTGTGCGTTTTTGTGCGTTTTTGTGCGTTTTTTGTAAAAGTATCCTAGCTCATTCAGTTTTGGTCCAAATTGAACAAAAATGGTACCAAATTAAAGCTGAGATAAAACTGTACTAGGTAATTTTTACAGAGTTAAAAAAAAATTATTGTTTTACAAAACTTTGGCATTTTTGCTTTTGTGCGTTTTTGTGCGTTTTTGTGCGTTTTTTGTAAAAGTATCCTAGCTCATTCAGTTTTGGTCCAAATTGAACAAAAATGGTACCAAATTAAAGCTGAGATAAAACTGTACTAGGTAATTTTTACAGAGTTAAAAAAAAAATTAGTGTTTTACAAAACTTTGGCATTTTTGCTTTTGTGCGTTTTTGTGCGTTTTTGTGCGTTTTTTGTAAAAGTATCCTAGCTCATTCAGTTTTGGTCCAAATTGAACAAAAATGGTACCAAATTAAAGCTGAGATAAAACTGTACTAGGTAATTTTTACAGAGTTAAAAAAAAAATTATTGTTTTACAAAACTTTGGCATTTTTGCTTTTGTGCGTTTTTGTGCGTTTTTGTTTTTGTAAAAGTATCCTAGCTCATTCAGTTTTGGTCCAAATTGAACAAAAATGGTACCAAATTAAAGCTGAGATAAAACTGTACTAGGTAATTTTTACAGAGTTAAAAAAAAAATTATTGTTTTACAAAACTTTGGCATTTTTGCTTTTGTGCGTTTTTGTGCGTTTTTGTGCGTTTTTTTGTAAAAGTATCCTAGCTCATTCAGTTTTGGTCCAAATTGAACAAAAATGGTACCAAATTAAAGCTGAGATAAAACTGTACTAGGTAATTTTTACAGAGTTAAAAAAAAAATTATTGTTTTACAAAACTTTGGCATTTTTGCTTTTGTGCGTTTTTGTGCGTTTTTGTGCGTTTTTTGTAAAAGTATCCTAGCTCATTCAGTTTTGGTCCAAATTGAACAAAAATGGTACCAAATTAAAGCTGAGATAAAACTGTACTAGGTAATTTTTACAGAGTTAAAAAAAAATTAGTGTTTTACAAAACTTTGGCATTTTTGCTGCTTTTGTGCGTTTTTGTGCGTTTTTGTGCGTTTTTTGTAAAAGTATCCTAGCTCATTCAGTTTTGGTCCAAATTGAACAAAAATGGTACCAAATTAAAGCTGAGATAAAACTGTACTAGGTAATTTTTACAGAGTTAAAAAAAAAATTAGTGTTTTACAAAACTTTGGCATTTTTGCTTTTGTGCGTTTTTGTGCGTTTTTGTGCGTTTTTTGTAAAAGTATCCTAGCTCATTCAGTTTTGGTCCAAATTGAACAAAAATGGTACCAAATTAAAGCTGAGATAAAACTGTACTAGGTAATTTTTACAGAGTTAAAAAAAAATTAGTGTTTTACAAAACTTTGGCATTTTTGCTTTTGTGCGTTTTTGTGCGTTTTTGTGCGTTTTTTGTAAAAGTATCCTAGCTCATTCAGTTTTGGTCCAAATTGAACAAAAATGGTACCAAATTAAAGCTGAGATAAAACTGTACTAGGTAATTTTTACAGAGTTAAAAAAAAATTATTGTTTTACAAAACTTTGGCATTTTTGCTTTTGTGCGTTTTTGTGCGTTTTTGTGCGTTTTTTGTAAAAGTATCCTAGCTCATTCAGTTTTGGTCCAAATTGAACAAAAATGGTACCAAATTAAAGCTGAGATAAAACTGTACTAGGTAATTTTTACAGAGTTAAAAAAAAAATTATTGTTTTACAAAACTTTGGCATTTTTGCTTTTGTGCGTTTTTGTGCGTTTTTGTGCGTTTTTTGTAAAAGTATCCTAGCTCATTCAGTTTTGGTCCAAATTGAACAAAAATGGTACCAAATTAAAGCTGAGATAAAACTGTACTAGGTAATTTTTACAGAGTTAAAAAAAAATTATTGTTTTACAAAACTTTGGCATTTTTGCTTTTGTGCGTTTTTGTGCGTTTTTGTGCGTTTTTTGTAAAAGTATCCTAGCTCATTCAGTTTTGGTCCAAATTGAACAAAAATGGTACCAAATTAAAGCTGAGATAAAACTGTACTAGGTAATTTTTACAGAGTTAAAAAAAAATTATTGTTTTACAAAACTTTGGCATTTTTGCTTTTGTGCGTTTTTGTGCGTTTTTGTGCGTTTTTTGTAAAAGTATCCTAGCTCATTCAGTTTTGGTCCAAATTGAACAAAAATGGTACCAAATTAAAGCTGAGATAAAACTGTACTAGGTAATTTTTACAGAGTTAAAAAAAAAATTATTGTTTTACAAAACTTTGGCATTTTTGCTTTTGTGCGTTTTTGTGCGTTTTTGTGCGTTTTTTTGTAAAAGTATCCTAGCTCATTCAGTTTTGGTCCAAATTGAACAAAAATGGTACCAAATTAAAGCTGAGATAAAACTGTACTAGGTAATTTTTACAGAGTTAAAAAAAAATTATTGTTTTACAAAACTTTGGCATTTTTGCTTTTGTGCGTTTTTGTGCGTTTTTGTGCGTTTTTTGTAAAAGTATCCTAGCTCATTCAGTTTTGGTCCAAATTGAACAAAAATGGTACCAAATTAAAGCTGAGATAAAACTGTACTAGGTAATTTTTACAGAGTTAAAAAAAAATTATTGTTTTACAAAACTTTGGCATTTTTGCTTTTGTGCGTTTTTGTGCGTTTTTGTGCGTTTTTTGTAAAAGTATCCTAGCTCATTCAGTTTTGGTCCAAATTGAACAAAAATGGTACCAAATTAAAGCTGAGATAAAACTGTACTAGGTAATTTTTACAGAGTTAAAAAAAAATTATTGTTTTACAAAACTTTGGCATTTTTGCTTTTGTGCGTTTTTGTGCGTTTTTGTGCGTTTTTTGTAAAAGTATCCTAGCTCATTCAGTTTTGGTCCAAATTGAACAAAAATGGTACCAAATTAAAGCTGAGATAAAACTGTACTAGGTAATTTTTACAGAGTTAAAAAAAAATTATTGTTTTACAAAACTTTGGCATTTTTGCTTTTGTGCGTTTTTGTGCGTTTTTGTGCGTTTTTTGTAAAAGTATCCTAGCTCATTCAGTTTTGGTCCAAATTGAACAAAAATGGTACCAAATTAAAGCTGAGATAAAACTGTACTAGGTAATTTTTACAGAGTTAAAAAAAAAATTAGTGTTTTACAAAACTTTGGCATTTTTGCTTTTGTGCGTTTTTGTGCGTTTTTGTGCGTTTTTTGTAAAAGTATCCTAGCTCATTCAGTTTTGGTCCAAATTGAACAAAAATGGTACCAAATTAAAGCTGAGATAAAACTGTACTAGGTAATTTTTACAGAGTTAAAAAAAAATTATTGTTTTACAAAACTTTGGCATTTTTGCTTTTGTGCGTTTTTGTGCGTTTTTGTGCGTTTTTTGTAAAAGTATCCTAGCTCATTCAGTTTTGGTCCAAATTGAACAAAAATGGTACCAAATTAAAGCTGAGATAAAACTGTACTAGGTAATTTTTACAGAGTTAAAAAAAAAATTATTGTTTTACAAAACTTTGGCATTTTTGCTTTTGTGCGTTTTTGTGCGTTTTTGTGCGTTTTTTGTAAAAGTATCCTAGCTCATTCAGTTTTGGTCCAAATTGAACAAAAATGGTACCAAATTAAAGCTGAGATAAAACTGTACTAGGTAATTTTTACAGAGTTAAAAAAAAAATTATTGTTTTACAAAACTTTGGCATTTTTGCTTTTGTGCGTTTTTGTGCGTTTTTGTGCGTTTTTTGTAAAAGTATCCTAGCTCATTCAGTTTTGGTCCAAATTGAACAAAAATGGTACCAAATTAAAGCTGAGATAAAACTGTACTAGGTAATTTTTACAGAGTTAAAAAAAAATTATTGTTTTACAAAACTTTGGCATTTTTGCTTTTGTGCGTTTTTGTGCGTTTTTGTGCGTTTTTTGTAAAAGTATCCTAGCTCATTCAGTTTTGGTCCAAATTGAACAAAAATGGTACCAAATTAAAGCTGAGATAAAACTGTACTAGGTAATTTTTACAGAGTTAAAAAAAAATTATTGTTTTACAAAACTTTGGCATTTTTGCTTTTGTGCGTTTTTGTGCGTTTTTGTGCGTTTTTTGTAAAAGTATCCTAGCTCATTCAGTTTTGGTCCAAATTGAACAAAAATGGTACCAAATTAAAGCTGAGATAAAACTGTACTAGGTAATTTTTACAGAGTTAAAAAAAAATTAGTGTTTTACAAAACTTTGGCATTTTTGCTTTTGTGCGTTTTTGTGCGTTTTTGTGCGTTTTTTGTAAAAGTATCCTAGCTCATTCAGTTTTGGTCCAAATTGAACAAAAATGGTACCAAATTAAAGCTGAGATAAAACTGTACTAGGTAATTTTTACAGAGTTAAAAAAAAATTAGTGTTTTACAAAACTTTGGCATTTTTGCTTTTGTGCGTTTTTGTGCGTTTTTGTGCGTTTTTTGTAAAAGTATCCTAGCTCATTCAGTTTTGGTCCAAATTGAACAAAAATGGTACCAAATTAAAGCTGAGATAAAACTGTACTAGGTAATTTTTACAGAGTTAAAAAAAAATTATTGTTTTACAAAACTTTGGCATTTTTGCTTTTGTGCGTTTTTGTGCGTTTTTGTGCGTTTTTTGTAAAAGTATCCTAGCTCATTCAGTTTTGGTCCAAATTGAACAAAAATGGTACCAAATTAAAGCTGAGATAAAACTGTACTAGGTAATTTTTACAGAGTTAAAAAAAAATTAGTGTTTTACAAAACTTTGGCATTTTTGCTTTTGTGCGTTTTTGTGCGTTTTTGTGCGTTTTTTGTAAAAGTATCCTAGCTCATTCAGTTTTGGTCCAAATTGAACAAAAATGGTACCAAATTAAAGCTGAGATAAAACTGTACTAGGTAATTTTTACAGAGTTAAAAAAAAATTATTGTTTTACAAAACTTTGGCATTTTTGCTTTTGTGCGTTTTTGTGCGTTTTTGTGCGTTTTTTGTAAAAGTATCCTAGCTCATTCAGTTTTGGTCCAAATTGAACAAAAATGGTACCAAATTAAAGCTGAGATAAAACTGTACTAGGTAATTTTTACAGAGTTAAAAAAAAATTATTGTTTTACAAAACTTTGGCATTTTTGCTTTTGTGCGTTTTTGTGCGTTTTTGTGCGTTTTTTGTAAAAGTATCCTAGCTCATTCAGTTTTGGTCCAAATTGAACAAAAATGGTACCAAATTAAAGCTGAGATAAAACTGTACTAGGTAATTTTTACAGAGTTAAAAAAAAATTATTGTTTTACAAAACTTTGGCATTTTTGCTTTTGTGCGTTTTTGTGCGTTTTTGTGCGTTTTTTGTAAAAGTATCCTAGCTCATTCAGTTTTGGTCCAAATTGAACAAAAATGGTACCAAATTAAAGCTGAGATAAAACTGTACTAGGTAATTTTTACAGAGTTAAAAAAAAATTATTGTTTTACAAAACTTTGGCATTTTTGCTTTTGTGCGTTTTTGTGCGTTTTTGTGCGTTTTTTGTAAAAGTATCCTAGCTCATTCAGTTTTGGTCCAAATTGAACAAAAATGGTACCAAATTAAAGCTGAGATAAAACTGTACTAGGTAATTTTTACAGAGTTAAAAAAAAATTAGTGTTTTACAAAACTTTGGCATTTTTGCTTTTGTGCGTTTTTGTGCGTTTTTGTGCGTTTTTTGTAAAAGTATCCTAGCTCATTCAGTTTTGGTCCAAATTGAACAAAAATGGTACCAAATTAAAGCTGAGATAAAACTGTACTAGGTAATTTTTACAGAGTTAAAAAAAAATTAGTGTTTTACAAAACTTTGGCATTTTTGCTTTTGTGCGTTTTTGTGCGTTTTTGTGCGTTTTTTGTAAAAGTATCCTAGCTCATTCAGTTTTGGTCCAAATTGAACAAAAATGGTACCAAATTAAAGCTGAGATAAAACTGTACTAGGTAATTTTTACAGAGTTAAAAAAAAAATTATTGTTTTACAAAACTTTGGCATTTTTGCTTTTGTGCGTTTTTGTGCGTTTTTGTGCGTTTTTTGTAAAAGTATCCTAGCTCATTCAGTTTTGGTCCAAATTGAACAAAAATGGTACCAAATTAAAGCTGAGATAAAACTGTACTAGGTAATTTTTACAGAGTTAAAAAAAAATTATTGTTTTACAAAACTTTGGCATTTTTGCTTTTGTGCGTTTTTGTGCGTTTTTGTGCGTTTTTTGTAAAAGTATCCTAGCTCATTCAGTTTTGGTCCAAATTGAACAAAAATGGTACCAAATTAAAGCTGAGATAAAACTGTACTAGGTAATTTTTACAGAGTTAAAAAAAAAATTAGTGTTTTACAAAACTTTGGCATTTTTGCTTTTGTGCGTTTTTGTGCGTTTTTGTGCGTTTTTTGTAAAAGTATCCTAGCTCATTCAGTTTTGGTCCAAATTGAACAAAAATGGTACCAAATTAAAGCTGAGATAAAACTGTACTAGGTAATTTTTACAGAGTTAAAAAAAAATTAGTGTTTTACAAAACTTTGGCATTTTTGCTTTTGTGCGTTTTTGTGCGTTTTTGTGCGTTTTTTGTAAAAGTATCCTAGCTCATTCAGTTTTGGTCCAAATTGAACAAAAATGGTACCAAATTAAAGCTGAGATAAAACTGTACTAGGTAATTTTTACAGAGTTAAAAAAAAAATTATTGTTTTACAAAACTTTGGCATTTTTGCTTTTGTGCGTTTTTGTGCGTTTTTGTGCGTTTTTTGTAAAAGTATCCTAGCTCATTCAGTTTTGGTCCAAATTGAACAAAAATGGTACCAAATTAAAGCTGAGATAAAACTGTACTAGGTAATTTTTACAGAGTTAAAAAAAAATTAGTGTTTTACAAAACTTTGGCATTTTTGCTTTTGTGCGTTTTTGTGCGTTTTTGTGCGTTTTTTGTAAAAGTATCCTAGCTCATTCAGTTTTGGTCCAAATTGAACAAAAATGGTACCAAATTAAAGCTGAGATAAAACTGTACTAGGTAATTTTTACAGAGTTAAAAAAAAATTATTGTTTTACAAAACTTTGGCATTTTTGCTTTTGTGCGTTTTTGTGCGTTTTTGTGCGTTTTTTGTAAAAGTATCCTAGCTCATTCAGTTTTGGTCCAAATTGAACAAAAATGGTACCAAATTAAAGCTGAGATAAAACTGTACTAGGTAATTTTTACAGAGTTAAAAAAAAATTAGTGTTTTACAAAACTTTGGCATTTTTGCTTTTGTGCGTTTTTGTGCGTTTTTGTGCGTTTTTTGTAAAAGTATCCTAGCTCATTCAGTTTTGGTCCAAATTGAACAAAAATGGTACCAAATTAAAGCTGAGATAAAACTGTACTAGGTAATTTTTACAGAGTTAAAAAAAAATTATTGTTTTACAAAACTTTGGCATTTTTGCTTTTGTGCGTTTTTGTGCGTTTTTGTGCGTTTTTTGTAAAAGTATCCTAGCTCATTCAGTTTTGGTCCAAATTGAACAAAAATGGTACCAAATTAAAGCTGAGATAAAACTGTACTAGGTAATTTTTACAGAGTTAAAAAAAAATTATTGTTTTACAAAACTTTGGCATTTTTGCTTTTGTGCGTTTTTGTGCGTTTTTGTGCGTTTTTTGTAAAAGTATCCTAGCTCATTCAGTTTTGGTCCAAATTGAACAAAAATGGTACCAAATTAAAGCTGAGATAAAACTGTACTAGGTAATTTTTACAGAGTTAAAAAAAAATTAGTGTTTTACAAAACTTTGGCATTTTTGCTTTTGTGCGTTTTTGTGCGTTTTTGTGCGTTTTTTGTAAAAGTATCCTAGCTCATTCAGTTTTGGTCCAAATTGAACAAAAATGGTACCAAATTAAAGCTGAGATAAAACTGTACTAGGTAATTTTTACAGAGTTAAAAAAAAATTAGTGTTTTACAAAACTTTGGCATTTTTGCTTTTGTGCGTTTTTGTGCGTTTTTGTGCGTTTTTTGTAAAAGTATCCTAGCTCATTCAGTTTTGGTCCAAATTGAACAAAAATGGTACCAAATTAAAGCTGAGATAAAACTGTACTAGGTAATTTTTACAGAGTTAAAAAAAAATTATTGTTTTACAAAACTTTGGCATTTTTGCTTTTGTGCGTTTTTGTGCGTTTTTGTGCGTTTTTTGTAAAAGTATCCTAGCTCATTCAGTTTTGGTCCAAATTGAACAAAAATGGTACCAAATTAAAGCTGAGATAAAACTGTACTAGGTAATTTTTACAGAGTTAAAAAAAAATTATTGTTTTACAAAACTTTGGCATTTTTGCTTTTGTGCGTTTTTGTGCGTTTTTGTGCGTTTTTTGTAAAAGTATCCTAGCTCATTCAGTTTTGGTCCAAATTGAACAAAAATGGTACCAAATTAAAGCTGAGATAAAACTGTACTAGGTAATTTTTACAGAGTTAAAAAAAAATTATTGTTTTACAAAACTTTGGCATTTTTGCTTTTGTGCGTTTTTGTGCGTTTTTGTGCGTTTTTTGTAAAAGTATCCTAGCTCATTCAGTTTTGGTCCAAATTGAACAAAAATGGTACCAAATTAAAGCTGAGATAAAACTGTACTAGGTAATTTTTACAGAGTTAAAAAAAAAATTATTGTTTTACAAAACTTTGGCATTTTTGCTTTTGTGCGTTTTTGTGCGTTTTTGTGCGTTTTTTGTAAAAGTATCCTAGCTCATTCAGTTTTGGTCCAAATTGAACAAAAATGGTACCAAATTAAAGCTGAGATAAAACTGTACTAGGTAATTTTTACAGAGTTAAAAAAAAAATTATTGTTTTACAAAACTTTGGCATTTTTGCTTTTGTGCGTTTTTGTGCGTTTTTGTGCGTTTTTTGTAAAAGTATCCTAGCTCATTCAGTTTTGGTCCAAATTGAACAAAAATGGTACCAAATTAAAGCTGAGATAAAACTGTACTAGGTAATTTTTACAGAGTTAAAAAAAAATTATTGTTTTACAAAACTTTGGCATTTTTGCTTTTGTGCGTTTTTGTGCGTTTTTGTGCGTTTTTTGTAAAAGTATCCTAGCTCATTCAGTTTTGGTCCAAATTGAACAAAAATGGTACCAAATTAAAGCTGAGATAAAACTGTACTAGGTAATTTTTACAGAGTTAAAAAAAAAATTAGTGTTTTACAAAACTTTGGCATTTTTGCTTTTGTGCGTTTTTGTGCGTTTTTGTGCGTTTTTTGTAAAAGTATCCTAGCTCATTCAGTTTTGGTCCAAATTGAACAAAAATGGTACCAAATTAAAGCTGAGATAAAACTGTACTAGGTAATTTTTACAGAGTTAAAAAAAAATTATTGTTTTACAAAACTTTGGCATTTTTGCTTTTGTGCGTTTTTGTGCGTTTTTGTGCGTTTTGTGCGTTTTGTAAAAGTATCCTAGCTCATTCAGTTTTGGTCCAAATTGAACAAAAATGGTACCAAATTAAAGCTGAGATAAAACTGTACTAGGTAATTTTTACAGAGTTAAAAAAAAATTATTGTTTTACAAAACTTTGGCATTTTTGCTTTTGTGCGTTTTTGTGCGTTTTTGTGCGTTTTTTGTAAAAGTATCCTAGCTCATTCAGTTTTGGTCCAAATTGAACAAAAATGGTACCAAATTAAAGCTGAGATAAAACTGTACTAGGTAATTTTTACAGAGTTAAAAAAAAAATTATTGTTTTACAAAACTTTGGCATTTTTGCTTTTGTGCGTTTTTGTGCGTTTTTGTGCGTTTTTTGTAAAAGTATCCTAGCTCATTCAGTTTTGGTCCAAATTGAACAAAAATGGTACCAAATTAAAGCTGAGATAAAACTGTACTAGGTAATTTTTACAGAGTTAAAAAAAAATTATTGTTTTACAAAACTTTGGCATTTTTGCTTTTGTGCGTTTTTGTGCGTTTTTGTGCGTTTTTTGTAAAAGTATCCTAGCTCATTCAGTTTTGGTCCAAATTGAACAAAAATGGTACCAAATTAAAGCTGAGATAAAACTGTACTAGGTAATTTTTACAGAGTTAAAAAAAAATTATTGTTTTACAAAACTTTGGCATTTTTGCTTTTGTGCGTTTTTGTGCGTTTTTGTGCGTTTTTTGTAAAAGTATCCTAGCTCATTCAGTTTTGGTCCAAATTGAACAAAAATGGTACCAAATTAAAGCTGAGATAAAACTGTACTAGGTAATTTTTACAGAGTTAAAAAAAAATTATTGTTTTACAAAACTTTGGCATTTTTGCTTTTGTGCGTTTTTGTGCGTTTTTGTGCGTTTTTTGTAAAAGTATCCTAGCTCATTCAGTTTTGGTCCAAATTGAACAAAAATGGTACCAAATTAAAGCTGAGATAAAACTGTACTAGGTAATTTTTACAGAGTTAAAAAAAAATTATTGTTTTACAAAACTTTGGCATTTTTGCTTTTGTGCGTTTTTGTGCGTTTTTGTGCGTTTTTTGTAAAAGTATCCTAGCTCATTCAGTTTTGGTCCAAATTGAACAAAAATGGTACCAAATTAAAGCTGAGATAAAACTGTACTAGGTAATTTTTACAGAGTTAAAAAAAAATTAGTGTTTTACAAAACTTTGGCATTTTTGCTTTTGTGCGTTTTTGTGCGTTTTTGTGCGTTTTTTGTAAAAGTATCCTAGCTCATTCAGTTTTGGTCCAAATTGAACAAAAATGGTACCAAATTAAAGCTGAGATAAAACTGTACTAGGTAATTTTTACAGAGTTAAAAAAAAATTAGTGTTTTACAAAACTTTGGCATTTTTGCTTTTGTGCGTTTTTGTGCGTTTTTGTGCGTTTTTTGTAAAAGTATCCTAGCTCATTCAGTTTTGGTCCAAATTGAACAAAAATGGTACCAAATTAAAGCTGAGATAAAACTGTACTAGGTAATTTTTACAGAGTTAAAAAAAAATTATTGTTTTACAAAACTTTGGCATTTTTGCTTTTGTGCGTTTTTGTGCGTTTTTGTGCGTTTTTTGTAAAAGTATCCTAGCTCATTCAGTTTTGGTCCAAATTGAACAAAAATGGTACCAAATTAAAGCTGAGATAAAACTGTACTAGGTAATTTTTACAGAGTTAAAAAAAAATTATTGTTTTACAAAACTTTGGCATTTTTGCTTTTGTGCGTTTTTGTGCGTTTTTGTGCGTTTTTTGTAAAAGTATCCTAGCTCATTCAGTTTTGGTCCAAATTGAACAAAAATGGTACCAAATTAAAGCTGAGATAAAACTGTACTAGGTAATTTTTACAGAGTTAAAAAAAAATTATTGTTTTACAAAACTTTGGCATTTTTGCTTTTGTGCGTTTTTGTGCGTTTTTGTGCGTTTTTTGTAAAAGTATCCTAGCTCATTCAGTTTTGGTCCAAATTGAACAAAAATGGTACCAAATTAAAGCTGAGATAAAACTGTACTAGGTAATTTTTACAGAGTTAAAAAAAAAATTATTGTTTTACAAAACTTTGGCATTTTTGCTTTTGTGCGTTTTTGTGCGTTTTTGTGCGTTTTTTGTAAAAGTATCCTAGCTCATTCAGTTTTGGTCCAAATTGAACAAAAATGGTACCAAATTAAAGCTGAGATAAAACTGTACTAGGTAATTTTTACAGAGTTAAAAAAAAATTAGTGTTTTACAAAACTTTGGCATTTTTGCTTTTGTGCGTTTTTGTGCGTTTTTGTGCGTTTTTTGTAAAAGTATCCTAGCTCATTCAGTTTTGGTCCAAATTGAACAAAAATGGTACCAAATTAAAGCTGAGATAAAACTGTACTAGGTAATTTTTACAGAGTTAAAAAAAAAATTAGTGTTTTACAAAACTTTGGCATTTTTGCTTTTGTGCGTTTTTGTGCGTTTTTGTGCGTTTTTTGTAAAAGTATCCTAGCTCATTCAGTTTTGGTCCAAATTGAACAAAAATGGTACCAAATTAAAGCTGAGATAAAACTGTACTAGGTAATTTTTACAGAGTTAAAAAAAAAATTATTGTTTTACAAAACTTTGGCATTTTTGCTTTTGTGCGTTTTTGTGCGTTTTTGTGCGTTTTTTGTAAAAGTATCCTAGCTCATTCAGTTTTGGTCCAAATTGAACAAAAATGGTACCAAATTAAAGCTGAGATAAAACTGTACTAGGTAATTTTACAGAGTTAAAAAAAAATTATTGTTTTACAAAACTTTGGCATTTTTGCTTTTGTGCGTTTTTGTGCGTTTTTGTGCGTTTTTTGTAAAAGTATCCTAGCTCATTCAGTTTTGGTCCAAATTGAACAAAAATGGTACCAAATTAAAGCTGAGATAAAACTGTACTAGGTAATTTTTACAGAGTTAAAAAAAAAATTAGTGTTTTACAAAACTTTGGCATTTTTGCTTTTGTGCGTTTTTGTGTGTTTTTTGTAAAAGTATCCTAGCTCATTCAGTTTTGGTCCAAATTGAACAAAAATGGTACCAAATTAAAGCTGAGATAAAACTGTACTAGGTAATTTTTACAGAGTTAAAAAAAAATTATTGTTTTACAAAACTTTGGCATTTTTGCTTTTGTGCGTTTTTGTGCGTTTTTGTGCGTTTTTTGTAAAAGTATCCTAGCTCATTCAGTTTTGGTCCAAATTGAACAAAAATGGTACCAAATTAAAGCTGAGATAAAACTGTACTAGGTAATTTTTACAGAGTTAAAAAAAAAATTATTGTTTTACAAAACTTTGGCATTTTTGCTTTTGTGCGTTTTTGTGCGTTTTTGTGCGTTTTTTTGTAAAAGTATCCTAGCTCATTCAGTTTTGGTCCAAATTGAACAAAAATGGTACCAAATTAAAGCTGAGATAAAACTGTACTAGGTAATTTTTACAGAGTTAAAAAAAAATTATTGTTTTACAAAACTTTGGCATTTTTGCTTTTGTGCGTTTTTGTGCGTTTTTGTGCGTTTTTTGTAAAAGTATCCTAGCTCATTCAGTTTTGGTCCAAATTGAACAAAAATGGTACCAAATTAAAGCTGAGATAAAACTGTACTAGGTAATTTTTACAGAGTTAAAAAAAAATTATTGTTTTACAAAACTTTGGCATTTTTGCTTTTGTGCGTTTTTGTGCGTTTTTGTGCGTTTTTTGTAAAAGTATCCTAGCTCATTCAGTTTTGGTCCAAATTGAACAAAAATGGTACCAAATTAAAGCTGAGATAAAACTGTACTAGGTAATTTTTACAGAGTTAAAAAAAAATTAGTGTTTTACAAAACTTTGGCATTTTTGCTTTTGTGCGTTTTTGTGCGTTTTTGTGCGTTTTTTGTAAAAGTATCCTAGCTCATTCAGTTTTGGTCCAAATTGAACAAAAATGGTACCAAATTAAAGCTGAGATAAAACTGTACTAGGTAATTTTTACAGAGTTAAAAAAAAAATTATTGTTTTACAAAACTTTGGCATTTTTGCTTTTGTGCGTTTTTGTGCGTTTTTGTGCGTTTTTTGTAAAAGTATCCTAGCTCATTCAGTTTTGGTCCAAATTGAACAAAAATGGTACCAAATTAAAGCTGAGATAAAACTGTACTAGGTAATTTTTACAGAGTTAAAAAAAAATTATTGTTTTACAAAACTTTGGCATTTTTGCTTTTGTGCGTTTTTGTGCGTTTTTGTGCGTTTTTTGTAAAAGTATCCTAGCTCATTCAGTTTTGGTCCAAATTGAACAAAAATGGTACCAAATTAAAGCTGAGATAAAACTGTACTAGGTAATTTTTACAGAGTTAAAAAAAAAATTATTGTTTTACAAAACTTTGGCATTTTTGCTTTTGTGCGTTTTTGTGCGTTTTTGTGCGTTTTTTGTAAAAGTATCCTAGCTCATTCAGTTTTGGTCCAAATTGAACAAAAATGGTACCAAATTAAAGCTGAGATAAAACTGTACTAGGTAATTTTTACAGAGTTAAAAAAAAATTAGTGTTTTACAAAACTTTGGCATTTTTGCTTTTGTGCGTTTTTGTGCGTTTTTGTGCGTTTTTTGTAAAAGTATCCTAGCTCATTCAGTTTTGGTCCAAATTGAACAAAAATGGTACCAAATTAAAGCTGAGATAAAACTGTACTAGGTAATTTTTACAGAGTTAAAAAAAAATTAGTGTTTTACAAAACTTTGGCATTTTTGCTTTTGTGCGTTTTTGTGCGTTTTTGTGCGTTTTTTGTAAAAGTATCCTAGCTCATTCAGTTTTGGTCCAAATTGAACAAAAATGGTACCAAATTAAAGCTGAGATAAAACTGTACTAGGTAATTTTTACAGAGTTAAAAAAAAATTATTGTTTTACAAAACTTTGGCATTTTTGCTTTTGTGCGTTTTTGTGCGTTTTTGTGCGTTTTTTGTAAAAGTATCCTAGCTCATTCAGTTTTGGTCCAAATTGAACAAAAATGGTACCAAATTAAAGCTGAGATAAAACTGTACTAGGTAATTTTTACAGAGTTAAAAAAAAATTATTGTTTTACAAAACTTTGGCATTTTTGCTTTTGTGCGTTTTTGTGCGTTTTTGTGCGTTTTTTGTAAAAGTATCCTAGCTCATTCAGTTTTGGTCCAAATTGAACAAAAATGGTACCAAATTAAAGCTGAGATAAAACTGTACTAGGTAATTTTTACAGAGTTAAAAAAAAAATTATTGTTTTACAAAACTTTGGCATTTTTGCTTTTGTGCGTTTTTGTGCGTTTTTGTGCGTTTTTTGTAAAAGTATCCTAGCTCATTCAGTTTTGGTCCAAATTGAACAAAAATGGTACCAAATTAAAGCTGAGATAAAACTGTACTAGGTAATTTTTACAGAGTTAAAAAAAAAATTAGTGTTTTACAAAACTTTGGCATTTTTGCTTTTGTGCGTTTTTGTGCGTTTTTGTGCGTTTTTTGTAAAAGTATCCTAGCTCATTCAGTTTTGGTCCAAATTGAACAAAAATGGTACCAAATTAAAGCTGAGATAAAACTGTACTAGGTAATTTTTACAGAGTTAAAAAAAAATTATTGTTTTACAAAACTTTGGCATTTTTGCTTTTGTGCGTTTTTGTGCGTTTTTGTGCGTTTTTTGTAAAAGTATCCTAGCTCATTCAGTTTTGGTCCAAATTGAACAAAAATGGTACCAAATTAAAGCTGAGATAAAACTGTACTAGGTAATTTTTACAGAGTTAAAAAAAAATTAGTGTTTTACAAAACTTTGGCATTTTTGCTTTTGTGCGTTTTTGTGCGTTTTTGTGCGTTTTTTGTAAAAGTATCCTAGCTCATTCAGTTTTGGTCCAAATTGAACAAAAATGGTACCAAATTAAAGCTGAGATAAAACTGTACTAGGTAATTTTTACAGAGTTAAAAAAAAATTATTGTTTTACAAAACTTTGGCATTTTTGCTTTTGTGCGTTTTTGTGCGTTTTTGTGCGTTTTTTGTAAAAGTATCCTAGCTCATTCAGTTTTGGTCCAAATTGAACAAAAATGGTACCAAATTAAAGCTGAGATAAAACTGTACTAGGTAATTTTTACAGAGTTAAAAAAAAAATTATTGTTTTACAAAACTTTGGCATTTTTGCTTTTGTGCGTTTTTGTGCGTTTTTGTGCGTTTTTTGTAAAAGTATCCTAGCTCATTCAGTTTTGGTCCAAATTGAACAAAAATGGTACCAAATTAAAGCTGAGATAAAACTGTACTAGGTAATTTTTACAGAGTTAAAAAAAAATTATTGTTTTACAAAACTTTGGCATTTTTGCTTTTGTGCGTTTTTGTGCGTTTTTGTGCGTTTTTTGTAAAAGTATCCTAGCTCATTCAGTTTTGGTCCAAATTGAACAAAAATGGTACCAAATTAAAGCTGAGATAAAACTGTACTAGGTAATTTTTACAGAGTTAAAAAAAAATTAGTGTTTTACAAAACTTTGGCATTTTTGCTTTTGTGCGTTTTTGTGCGTTTTTGTGCGTTTTTTGTAAAAGTATCCTAGCTCATTCAGTTTTGGTCCAAATTGAACAAAAATGGTACCAAATTAAAGCTGAGATAAAACTGTACTAGGTAATTTTTACAGAGTTAAAAAAAAATTATTGTTTTACAAAACTTTGGCATTTTTGCTTTTGTGCGTTTTTGTGCGTTTTTGTGCGTTTTTTGTAAAAGTATCCTAGCTCATTCAGTTTTGGTCCAAATTGAACAAAAATGGTACCAAATTAAAGCTGAGATAAAACTGTACTAGGTAATTTTTACAGAGTTAAAAAAAAATTATTGTTTTACAAAACTTTGGCATTTTTGCTTTTGTGCGTTTTGTGCGTTTTTGTGCGTTTTGTGCGTTTTTGTAAAAGTATCCTAGCTCATTCAGTTTTGGTCCAAATTGAACAAAAATGGTACCAAATTAAAGCTGAGATAAAACTGTACTAGGTAATTTTTACAGAGTTAAAAAAAAATTAGTGTTTTACAAAACTTTGGCATTTTTGCTTTTGTGCGTTTTTGTGCGTTTTTGTGCGTTTTTTGTAAAAGTATCCTAGCTCATTCAGTTTTGGTCCAAATTGAACAAAAATGGTACCAAATTAAAGCTGAGATAAAACTGTACTAGGTAATTTTTACAGAGTTAAAAAAAAATTATTGTTTTACAAAACTTTGGCATTTTTGCTTTTGTGCGTTTTTGTGCGTTTTTGTGCGTTTTTTGTAAAAGTATCCTAGCTCATTCAGTTTTGGTCCAAATTGAACAAAAATGGTACCAAATTAAAGCTGAGATAAAACTGTACTAGGTAATTTTTACAGAGTTAAAAAAAAATTATTGTTTTACAAAACTTTGGCATTTTTGCTTTTGTGCGTTTTTGTGCGTTTTTGTGCGTTTTTTGTAAAAGTATCCTAGCTCATTCAGTTTTGGTCCAAATTGAACAAAAATGGTACCAAATTAAAGCTGAGATAAAACTGTACTAGGTAATTTTTACAGAGTTAAAAAAAAATTATTGTTTTACAAAACTTTGGCATTTTTGCTTTTGTGCGTTTTTGTGCGTTTTTGTGCGTTTTTTGTAAAAGTATCCTAGCTCATTCAGTTTTGGTCCAAATTGAACAAAAATGGTACCAAATTAAAGCTGAGATAAAACTGTACTAGGTAATTTTTACAGAGTTAAAAAAAAATTATTGTTTTACAAAACTTTGGCATTTTTGCTTTTGTGCGTTTTTGTGCGTTTTTGTGCGTTTTTTGTAAAAGTATCCTAGCTCATTCAGTTTTGGTCCAAATTGAACAAAAATGGTACCAAATTAAAGCTGAGATAAAACTGTACTAGGTAATTTTTACAGAGTTAAAAAAAAATTATTGTTTTACAAAACTTTGGCATTTTTGCTTTTGTGCGTTTTTGTGCGTTTTTGTGCGTTTTTTGTAAAAGTATCCTAGCTCATTCAGTTTTGGTCCAAATTGAACAAAAATGGTACCAAATTAAAGCTGAGATAAAACTGTACTAGGTAATTTTTACAGAGTTAAAAAAAAATTATTGTTTTACAAAACTTTGGCATTTTTGCTTTTGTGCGTTTTTGTGCGTTTTTGTGCGTTTTTTGTAAAAGTATCCTAGCTCATTCAGTTTTGGTCCAAATTGAACAAAAATGGTACCAAATTAAAGCTGAGATAAAACTGTACTAGGTAATTTTTACAGAGTTAAAAAAAAATTATTGTTTTACAAAACTTTGGCATTTTTGCTTTTGTGCGTTTTTGTGCGTTTTTGTGCGTTTTTTGTAAAAGTATCCTAGCTCATTCAGTTTTGGTCCAAATTGAACAAAAATGGTACCAAATTAAAGCTGAGATAAAACTGTACTAGGTAATTTTTACAGAGTTAAAAAAAAATTAGTGTTTTACAAAACTTTGGCATTTTTGCTTTTGTGCGTTTTTGTGCGTTTTTGTGCGTTTTTTGTAAAAGTATCCTAGCTCATTCAGTTTTGGTCCAAATTGAACAAAAATGGTACCAAATTAAAGCTGAGATAAAACTGTACTAGGTAATTTTTACAGAGTTAAAAAAAAATTATTGTTTTACAAAACTTTGGCATTTTTGCTTTTGTGCGTTTTTGTGCGTTTTTGTGCGTTTTTTTGTAAAAGTATCCTAGCTCATTCAGTTTTGGTCCAAATTGAACAAAAATGGTACCAAATTAAAGCTGAGATAAAACTGTACTAGGTAATTTTTACAGAGTTAAAAAAAAATTATTGTTTTACAAAACTTTGGCATTTTTGCTTTTGTGCGTTTTTGTGCGTTTTTGTGCGTTTTTTGTAAAAGTATCCTAGCTCATTCAGTTTTGGTCCAAATTGAACAAAAATGGTACCAAATTAAAGCTGAGATAAAACTGTACTAGGTAATTTTTACAGAGTTAAAAAAAAATTATTGTTTTACAAAACTTTGGCATTTTTGCTTTTGTGCGTTTTTGTGCGTTTTTGTGCGTTTTTTGTAAAAGTATCCTAGCTCATTCAGTTTTGGTCCAAATTGAACAAAAATGGTACCAAATTAAAGCTGAGATAAAACTGTACTAGGTAATTTTTACAGAGTTAAAAAAAAATTAGTGTTTTACAAAACTTTGGCATTTTTGCTTTTGTGCGTTTTTGTGCGTTTTTGTGCGTTTTTTGTAAAAGTATCCTAGCTCATTCAGTTTTGGTCCAAATTGAACAAAAATGGTACCAAATTAAAGCTGAGATAAAACTGTACTAGGTAATTTTTACAGAGTTAAAAAAAAATTATTGTTTTACAAAACTTTGGCATTTTTGCTTTTGTGCGTTTTTGTGCGTTTTTGTGCGTTTTTTGTAAAAGTATCCTAGCTCATTCAGTTTTGGTCCAAATTGAACAAAAATGGTACCAAATTAAAGCTGAGATAAAACTGTACTAGGTAATTTTTACAGAGTTAAAAAAAAAATTATTGTTTTACAAAACTTTGGCATTTTTGCTTTTGTGCGTTTTTGTGCGTTTTTGTGCGTTTTTTGTAAAAGTATCCTAGCTCATTCAGTTTTGGTCCAAATTGAACAAAATGGTACCAAATTAAAGCTGAGATAAAACTGTACTAGGTAATTTTTACAGAGTTAAAAAAAAATTATTGTTTTACAAAACTTTGGCATTTTTGCTTTTGTGCGTTTTTGTGCGTTTTTGTGCGTTTTTTGTAAAAGTATCCTAGCTCATTCAGTTTTGGTCCAAATTGAACAAAAATGGTACCAAATTAAAGCTGAGATAAAACTGTACTAGGTAATTTTTACAGAGTTAAAAAAAAATTATTGTTTTACAAAACTTTGGCATTTTTGCTTTTGTGCGTTTTTGTGCGTTTTTGTGCGTTTTTTGTAAAAGTATCCTAGCTCATTCAGTTTTGGTCCAAATTGAACAAAAATGGTACCAAATTAAAGCTGAGATAAAACTGTACTAGGTAATTTTTACAGAGTTAAAAAAAAATTATTGTTTTACAAAACTTTGGCATTTTTGCTTTTGTGCGTTTTTGTGCGTTTTTGTGCGTTTTTTGTAAAAGTATCCTAGCTCATTCAGTTTTGGTCCAAATTTAACAAAAATGGTACCAAATTAAAGCTGAGATAAAACTGTACTAGGTAATTTTTACAGAGTTAAAAAAAAATTATTGTTTTACAAAACTTTGGCATTTTTGCTTTTGTGCGTTTTTGTGCGTTTTTGTGCGTTTTTTGTAAAAGTATCCTAGCTCATTCAGTTTTGGTCCAAATTGAACAAAAATGGTACCAAATTAAAGCTGAGATAAAACTGTACTAGGTAATTTTTACAGAGTTAAAAAAAAATTATTGTTTTACAAAACTTTGGCATTTTTGCTTTTGTGCGTTTTTGTGCGTTTTTGTGCGTTTTTTGTAAAAGTATCCTAGCTCATTCAGTTTTGGTCCAAATTGAACAAAAATGGTACCAAATTAAAGCTGAGATAAAACTGTACTAGGTAATTTTTACAGAGTTAAAAAAAAATTATTGTTTTACAAAACTTTGGCATTTTTGCTTTTGTGCGTTTTTGTGCGTTTTTGTGCGTTTTTTGTAAAAGTATCCTAGCTCATTCAGTTTTGGTCCAAATTGAACAAAAATGGTACCAAATTAAAGCTGAGATAAAACTGTACTAGGTAATTTTTACAGAGTTAAAAAAAAATTATTGTTTTACAAAACTTTGGCATTTTTGCTTTTGTGCGTTTTTGTGCGTTTTTGTGCGTTTTTTGTAAAAGTATCCTAGCTCATTCAGTTTTGGTCCAAATTGAACAAAAATGGTACCAAATTAAAGCTGAGATAAAACTGTACTAGGTAATTTTTACAGAGTTAAAAAAAAATTATTGTTTTACAAAACTTTGGCATTTTTGCTTTTGTGCGTTTTTGTGCGTTTTTGTGCGTTTTTTGTAAAAGTATCCTAGCTCATTCAGTTTTGGTCCAAATTGAACAAAAATGGTACCAAATTAAAGCTGAGATAAAACTGTACTAGGTAATTTTTACAGAGTTAAAAAAAAATTAGTGTTTTACAAAACTTTGGCATTTTTGCTTTTGTGCGTTTTTGTGCGTTTTTGTGCGTTTTTTGTAAAAGTATCCTAGCTCATTCAGTTTTGGTCCAAATTGAACAAAAATGGTACCAAATTAAAGCTGAGATAAAACTGTACTAGGTAATTTTTACAGAGTTAAAAAAAAATTATTGTTTTACAAAACTTTGGCATTTTTGCTTTTTGTGCGTTTTTGTGCGTTTTGTGCGTTTTTGTAAAAGTATCCTAGCTCATTCAGTTTTGGTCCAAATTGAACAAAAATGGTACCAAATTAAAGCTGAGATAAAACTGTACTAGGTAATTTTTACAGAGTTAAAAAAAAATTATTGTTTTACAAAACTTTGGCATTTTTGCTTTTGTGCGTTTTTGTGCGTTTTTGTGCGTTTTTTGTAAAAGTATCCTAGCTCATTCAGTTTTGGTCCAAATTGAACAAAAATGGTACCAAATTAAAGCTGAGATAAAACTGTACTAGGTAATTTTTACAGAGTTAAAAAAAAATTATTGTTTTACAAAACTTTGGCATTTTTGCTTTTGTGCGTTTTTGTGCGTTTTTGTGCGTTTTTTGTAAAAGTATCCTAGCTCATTCAGTTTTGGTCCAAATTGAACAAAAATGGTACCAAATTAAAGCTGAGATAAAACTGTACTAGGTAATTTTTACAGAGTTAAAAAAAAATTATTGTTTTACAAAACTTTGGCATTTTTGCTTTTGTGCGTTTTTGTGCGTTTTTGTGCGTTTTTGTAAAAGTATCCTAGCTCATTCAGTTTTGGTCCAAATTGAACAAAAATGGTACCAAATTAAAGCTGAGATAAAACTGTACTAGGTAATTTTTACAGAGTTAAAAAAAAATTAGTGTTTTACAAAACTTTGGCATTTTTGCTTTTGTGCGTTTTTGTGCGTTTTTGTGCGTTTTTTGTAAAAGTATCCTAGCTCATTCAGTTTTGGTCCAAATTGAACAAAAATGGTACCAAATTAAAGCTGAGATAAAACTGTACTAGGTAATTTTTACAGAGTTAAAAAAAAATTAGTGTTTTACAAAACTTTGGCATTTTTGCTTTTGTGCGTTTTTGTGCGTTTTTGTGCGTTTTTTGTAAAAGTATCCTAGCTCATTCAGTTTTGGTCCAAATTGAACAAAAATGGTACCAAATTAAAGCTGAGATAAAACTGTACTAGGTAATTTTTACAGAGTTAAAAAAAAATTAGTGTTTTACAAAACTTTGGCATTTTTGCTTTTGTGCGTTTTTGTGCGTTTTTGTGCGTTTTTTGTAAAAGTATCCTAGCTCATTCAGTTTTGGTCCAAATTGAACAAAAATGGTACCAAATTAAAGCTGAGATAAAACTGTACTAGGTAATTTTTACAGAGTTAAAAAAAAATTATTGTTTTACAAAACTTTGGCATTTTTGCTTTTGTGCGTTTTTGTGCGTTTTTGTGCGTTTTTTGTAAAAGTATCCTAGCTCATTCAGTTTTGGTCCAAATTGAACAAAAATGGTACCAAATTAAAGCTGAGATAAAACTGTACTAGGTAATTTTTACAGAGTTAAAAAAAAATTATTGTTTTACAAAACTTTGGCATTTTTGCTTTTGTGCGTTTTTGTGCGTTTTTGTGCGTTTTTTGTAAAAGTATCCTAGCTCATTCAGTTTTGGTCCAAATTGAACAAAAATGGTACCAAATTAAAGCTGAGATAAAACTGTACTAGGTAATTTTTACAGAGTTAAAAAAAAATTATTGTTTTACAAAACTTTGGCATTTTTGCTTTTGTGCGTTTTTGTGCGTTTTTGTGCGTTTTTTGTAAAAGTATCCTAGCTCATTCAGTTTTGGTCCAAATTGAACAAAAATGGTACCAAATTAAAGCTGAGATAAAACTGTACTAGGTAATTTTTACAGAGTTAAAAAAAAATTAGTGTTTTACAAAACTTTGGCATTTTTGCTTTTGTGCGTTTTTGTGCGTTTTTGTGCGTTTTTTGTAAAAGTATCCTAGCTCATTCAGTTTTGGTCCAAATTGAACAAAAATGGTACCAAATTAAAGCTGAGATAAAACTGTACTAGGTAATTTTTACAGAGTTAAAAAAAAATTATTGTTTTACAAAACTTTGGCATTTTTGCTTTTGTGCGTTTTTGTGCGTTTTTGTGCGTTTTTTGTAAAAGTATCCTAGCTCATTCAGTTTTGGTCCAAATTGAACAAAAATGGTACCAAATTAAAGCTGAGATAAAACTGTACTAGGTAATTTTACAGAGTTAAAAAAAAATTATTGTTTTACAAAACTTTGGCATTTTTGCTTTTGTGCGTTTTTGTGCGTTTTTGTGCGTTTTTTGTAAAAGTATCCTAGCTCATTCAGTTTTGGTCCAAATTGAACAAAATGGTACCAAATTAAAGCTGAGATAAAACTGTACTAGGTAATTTTTACAGAGTTAAAAAAAAAATTAGTGTTTTACAAAACTTTGGCATTTTTGCTTTTGTGCGTTTTTGTGCGTTTTTGTGCGTTTTTTGTAAAAGTATCCTAGCTCATTCAGTTTTGGTCCAAATTGAACAAAAATGGTACCAAATTAAAGCTGAGATAAAACTGTACTAGGTAATTTTTACAGAGTTAAAAAAAAATTATTGTTTTACAAAACTTTGGCATTTTTGCTTTTGTGCGTTTTTGTGCGTTTTTGTGCGTTTTTTGTAAAAGTATCCTAGCTCATTCAGTTTTGGTCCAAATTGAACAAAAATGGTACCAAATTAAAGCTGAGATAAAACTGTACTAGGTAATTTTTACAGAGTTAAAAAAAAATTAGTGTTTTACAAAACTTTGGCATTTTTGCTTTTGTGCGTTTTTGTGCGTTTTTGTGCGTTTTTTGTAAAAGTATCCTAGCTCATTCAGTTTTGGTCCAAATTGAACAAAAATGGTACCAAATTAAAGCTGAGATAAAACTGTACTAGGTAATTTTTACAGAGTTAAAAAAAAATTATTGTTTTACAAAACTTTGGCATTTTTGCTTTTGTGCGTTTTTGTGCGTTTTTGTGCGTTTTTTGTAAAAGTATCCTAGCTCATTCAGTTTTGGTCCAAATTGAACAAAAATGGTACCAAATTAAAGCTGAGATAAAACTGTACTAGGTAATTTTTACAGAGTTAAAAAAAAATTATTGTTTTACAATTTTTGGCATTTTTGCTTTTGTGCGTTTTTGTGCGTTTTTGTGCGTTTTTGTAAAAGTATCCTAGCTCATTCAGTTTTGGTCCAAATTGAACAAAAATGGTACCAAATTAAAGCTGAGATAAAACTGTACTAGGTAATTTTTACAGAGTTAAAAAAAAATTAGTGTTTTACAAAACTTTGGCATTTTTGCTTTTGTGCGTTTTTGTGCGTTTTTGTGCGTTTTTTGTAAAAGTATCCTAGCTCATTCAGTTTTGGTCCAAATTGAACAAAAATGGTACCAAATTAAAGCTGAGATAAAACTGTACTAGGTAATTTTTACAGAGTTAAAAAAAAATTATTGTTTTACAAAACTTTGGCATTTTTGCTTTTGTGCGTTTTTTGTGCGTTTTTGTGCGTTTTTTTGTAAAAGTATCCTAGCTCATTCAGTTTTGGTCCAAATTGAACAAAAATGGTACCAAATTAAAGCTGAGATAAAACTGTACTAGGTAATTTTTACAGAGTTAAAAAAAAATTATTGTTTTACAAAACTTTGGCATTTTTGCTTTTGTGCGTTTTTGTGCGTTTTTGTGCGTTTTTTGTAAAAGTATCCTAGCTCATTCAGTTTTGGTCCAAATTGAACAAAAATGGTACCAAATTAAAGCTGAGATAAAACTGTACTAGGTAATTTTTACAGAGTTAAAAAAAAATTATTGTTTTACAAAACTTTGGCATTTTTGCTTTTGTGCGTTTTTGTGCGTTTTTGTGCGTTTTTTGTAAAAGTATCCTAGCTCATTCAGTTTTGGTCCAAATTGAACAAAAATGGTACCAAATTAAAGCTGAGATAAAACTGTACTAGGTAATTTTTACAGAGTTAAAAAAAAATTATTGTTTTACAAAACTTTGGCATTTTTGCTTTTGTGCGTTTTTGTGCGTTTTTGTGCGTTTTTTGTAAAAGTATCCTAGCTCATTCAGTTTTGGTCCAAATTGAACAAAAATGGTACCAAATTAAAGCTGAGATAAAACTGTACTAGGTAATTTTTACAGAGTTAAAAAAAAATTATTGTTTTACAAAACTTTGGCATTTTTGCTTTTGTGCGTTTTTGTGCGTTTTTGTGCGTTTTTTGTAAAAGTATCCTAGCTCATTCAGTTTTGGTCCAAATTGAACAAAAATGGTACCAAATTAAAGCTGAGATAAAACTGTACTAGGTAATTTTTACAGAGTTAAAAAAAAATTATTGTTTTACAAAACTTTGGCATTTTTGCTTTTGTGCGTTTTTGTGCGTTTTTGTGCGTTTTTTGTAAAAGTATCCTAGCTCATTCAGTTTTGGTCCAAATTGAACAAAAATGGTACCAAATTAAAGCTGAGATAAAACTGTACTAGGTAATTTTTACAGAGTTAAAAAAAAATTATTGTTTTACAAAACTTTGGCATTTTTGCTTTTGTGCGTTTTTGTGCGTTTTTGTGCGTTTTTTGTAAAAGTATCCTAGCTCATTCAGTTTTGGTCCAAATTGAACAAAAATGGTACCAAATTAAAGCTGAGATAAAACTGTACTAGGTAATTTTTACAGAGTTAAAAAAAAAATTAGTGTTTTACAAAACTTTGGCATTTTTGCTTTTGTGCGTTTTTGTGCGTTTTTGTGCGTTTTTTGTAAAAGTATCCTAGCTCATTCAGTTTTGGTCCAAATTGAACAAAAATGGTACCAAATTAAAGCTGAGATAAAACTGTACTAGGTAATTTTTACAGAGTTAAAAAAAAATTAGTGTTTTACAAAACTTTGGCATTTTTGCTTTTGTGCGTTTTTGTGCGTTTTTGTGCGTTTTTTGTAAAAGTATCCTAGCTCATTCAGTTTTGGTCCAAATTGAACAAAAATGGTACCAAATTAAAGCTGAGATAAAACTGTACTAGGTAATTTTTACAGAGTTAAAAAAAAATTAGTGTTTTACAAAACTTTGGCATTTTGCTTTTGTGCGTTTTTGTGCGTTTTTGTGCGTTTTTTGTAAAAGTATCCTAGCTCATTCAGTTTTGGTCCAAATTGAACAAAAATGGTACCAAATTAAAGCTGAGATAAAACTGTACTAGGTAATTTTTACAGAGTTAAAAAAAAATTAGTGTTTTACAAAACTTTGGCATTTTTGCTTTTGTGCGTTTTTGTGCGTTTTTGTGCGTTTTTTGTAAAAGTATCCTAGCTCATTCAGTTTTGGTCCAAATTGAACAAAATGGTACCAAATTAAAGCTGAGATAAAACTGTACTAGGTAATTTTTACAGAGTTAAAAAAAAATTATTGTTTTACAAAACTTTGGCATTTTTGCTTTGTGCGTTTTTGTGCGTTTTGTGCGTTTTTTGTAAAAGTATCCTAGCTCATTCAGTTTTGGTCCAAATTGAACAAAAATGGTACCAAATTAAAGCTGAGATAAAACTGTACTAGGTAATTTTTACAGAGTTAAAAAAAAATTATTGTTTTACAAAACTTTGGCATTTTTGCTTTTGTGCGTTTTTGTGCGTTTTTGTGCGTTTTTTGTAAAAGTATCCTAGCTCATTCAGTTTTGGTCCAAATTGAACAAAAATGGTACCAAATTAAAGCTGAGATAAAACTGTACTAGGTAATTTTTACAGAGTTAAAAAAAAATTATTGTTTTACAAAACTTTGGCATTTTTGCTTTTGTGCGTTTTTGTGCGTTTTTGTGCGTTTTTTGTAAAAGTATCCTAGCTCATTCAGTTTTGGTCCAAATTGAACAAAAATGGTACCAAATTAAAGCTGAGATAAAACTGTACTAGGTAATTTTTACAGAGTTAAAAAAAAATTAGTGTTTTACAAACTTTGGCATTTTTGCTTTTGTGCGTTTTTGTGCGTTTTTGTGCGTTTTTTGTAAAAGTATCCTAGCTCATTCAGTTTTGGTCCAAATTGAACAAAATGGTACCAAATTAAAGCTGAGATAAAACTGTACTAGGTAATTTTTACAGAGTTAAAAAAAAATTATTGTTTTACAAAACTTTGGCATTTTTGCTTTTGTGCGTTTTTGTGCGTTTTTTGTAAAAGTATCCTAGCTCATTCAGTTTTGGTCCAAATTGAACAAAAATGGTACCAAATTAAAGCTGAGATAAAACTGTACTAGGTAATTTTTACAGAGTTAAAAAAAAATTATTGTTTTACAAAACTTTGGCATTTTTGCTTTGTGCGTTTTTGTGCGTTTTTGTGCGTTTTTTTGTAAAAGTATCCTAGCTCATTCAGTTTTTGGTCCAAATTGAACAAAAATGGTACCAAATTAAGCTGAGATAAAACTGTACTAGGTAATTTTTACAGAGTTAAAAAAAAATTAGTGTTTTACAAAACTTTGGCATTTTTGCTTTTGTGCGTTTTTGTGCGTTTTTGTGCGTTTTTGTACAAAGTATCCTAGCTCATTCAGTTTTGGTCCAAATTGAACAAAATGGTACCAAATTAAAGCTGAGATATAAACACTGTACTAGGTAATTTTTACAGAGTTAAAAAAAAATTATTGTTTTACAAAACTTTGGCATTTTTTTTGCTTTTGTCGTTTTTGCGTTTTTTGCGTTTTTGCGTTTTTGTGCGTTTTTTGTAAAAGTATCCTAGCTCATTCAGTTTTGGTCTAAATTGAACAAAAATGGTACCAATTAAAGCTGAGATAAAACTGTACTAGGTAATTTTTACAGAGTTAAAAAAAAATTATTGTTTTACAAAATTTGGCATTTTTGCTTTTGTGCGTTTTTGTGCGTTTTTTGTAAAAGTATCCTAGCTCATTCAGTTTTGGTCCAAATTGAACATAATGGTACCAAATTAAAGCTGAGATAAAACTGTACTAGGTAATTTTTACAGAATTTAAAAAAAAATTATTGTTTTACAAAACTTTGGCATTTTTGCTTTTGTGCGTTTTTGTGC
>JAILYF010000401.1:0-39009 GCA_025491095.1 Brachionus asplanchnoidis | reverse complement strand
ATCCGAACTCTAAAAATGACTTGTACCCAACAATTGTAATGACGTTGCTAACCATGTTAATCTCTTATCCGACTTCTAAAAATGACTTGCCAAAAATTGAATGACTTGCCAACCACTGTTAATACTTAATTCGAACCTCTAAAATGACTTGCCCAACAATTGTAATGACTTTGCCAACCACTGTTAATCACTTATCCGACCTCTAAAATGACTTTGCCCAACAATTGTAATGACTTTGCCAACCACTGTTAATCACTCATCCGACTCTAAAAATGACTTTGCCCAACAATTGTAATGACTTTGCCAACCACTGTAATACTTATCGACTCTAAAAATGACTTTGCCCAACAATTGTAATGACTTGCCAACCACTGTTAATCACTTATCCGACCTCTAAAAATGACTTTGCCCAACAATTGTAATGACATTGCCAACCACTGTTAATCACTATCGACCTCTAAAAATGACTTTGCCCAACAATTGTAATGACTTTGCCAACCACTGTTAATCACTTATCCGACCTCTAAAAATGACTTTGCCCAACAATTGTAATGACTTTGCCAACCACTGTTAATCACTTATCCGACCTCTAAAAATGACTTTGCCCAACAATTGTAATGACTTTGCCAACCATGTTAATCACTTATCCGACCTCTAAAAATGACTTTGCCCAACAATTGTAATGACTTTGCCAACCATGTTAATCACTTATCCGACCTCTAAAAATGACTTTGCCCAACAATTGTAATGACTTTGCCAACCACTGTTAATCATTATCCGACCTCTAAAAATGACTTTGCCCAACAATTGTAATGACTTTGCCAACCACTGTTAATCACTTATCCGACCTCTAAAAATGACTTTGCCCAACAATTGTAATGACTTTGCCAACCACTGTTAATCACTTATCCGACCTCTAAAAATGACTTTGCCAACAATTGTAATGACTTTGCCAACCACTGTCAATCATTATCCGACCTCTAAAAATGACTTTGCCCAAATTGTAATGACTTTGCCAACCACGTTAATCACTTATCGACCTCTAAAAATGACTTTGCCCAACAATTGTAATGACTTTGCCAACCACTGTTAATCACTTATCCGACCTCTAAAAATGACTTTGCCCAACAATTGTAATGACTTTGCCAACCACTGTCAATCACTTATCCGACCTCTAAAAATGACTTTGCCCAACAATGTAATGACTTTGCCAACCACTGTAATCACTTATCCGATCTCTAAAATGACTTTGCCCAACAATTGTAATGACTTTGCCAACCACTGTCAATCACTTATCCGACCTCTAAAAATGACTTTGCCCAACAATTGTAATGACTTTGCCAACCACTGTCAATCACTTATCCGACCTCTAAAAATGACTTTGCCCAACAATTGTAATGACTTTGCCAACACTGTTAATCACTTATCCGACCTCTAAAATGACTTTGCCCAACAATTGTAATGACTTTGCCAACCACTGTCAATCACTTATCCGACCTCTAAAAATGACTTTGCCCAACAATTGTAATGACTTTGCCAACCACTGTAATCACTTATCCGAACTAAAAATGACTTTGCCCAACAATTGTAATGACTTTGCCAACCACTGTTAATCTATCCGACCTCAAAATGACTTTCCCAACAATTGTAATGACTTTGCCAACCACTGTTAATCACTTATCCGACCTCTAAAAATGACTTTGCCCAACAATTGTAATGACTTTGCCAACCACTGTAATCACTTATCCGACCTCTAAAAATGACTTTGCCCAACAATTGTAATGACTTTGCCAACCACTGTTAATCACTTATCGAACTCTAAAAATGACTTTCCCAACAATTGTAATGACTTTGCCAACCACTGTTAATCACTTATCCGACCTCTAAAAATGACTTTCCCAAAATTGTAATGACTTTGCCAACCACTGTTAATCACTTATCCGACCTCTAAAAATGACTTTGCCCACAATTGTAATGACTTTGCCAACCACTGTTAATCACTTATCCGACCTCTAAAAATGACTTTGCCCAACAATTGTAATGACTTTGCCAACCACTGTTAATCACTATCCGACTCTAAAAATGACTTTGCCCAACAATTGTAATGACTTTGCCAACCACTGTTAATCACTTATCCGACTCTAAAAATGACTTTGCCCAAAATTGTAATGACTTGCCAACCACTGTTAATCACTTATCCGACCTCTAAAAATGACTTTGCCCAACAATTGTAATGACTTTGCCAACCACTGTTAATCACTTATCCGACCTCTAAAAATGACTTTGCCCAACATTGTAATGACTTTGCCAACCACTGTTAATCACTATCGACACTCTAAAAATGACTTTGCCCAACAATTGTAATGACTTTGCCAACCACTGTTAATCACTTTCCGACTCAAAAATGACTTTGCCCAACAATTGTAATGACTTTGCCAACTGTTAATCACTTATCCGACCTCTAAAAATGACTTTGCCCAACAATTGTAATGACTTGCCAACCACTGTAATCACTTATCCGACTAAAAATGACTTTGCCCAACAATTGTAATGACTTTGCCAACCACTGTTAATCACTATCCGACCTCTAAAAATGACTTTGCCCAACAATTGTAATGACTTTGCCAACCACTGTTAATCACTTATCCGACCTCTAAAAATGACTTTGCCCAACAATTGTAATGACTTTGCCAACCACTGTCAATCACTTATCCGACCTCTAAAAATGACTTTGCCCAACAATTGTAATGACTTTGCCAACCACTGTTAATCACTTATCCGACCTCTAAAATGACTTTGCCCACAATTGTAATGACTTTGCCAACCACTGTCAATCACTTATCCGACCTCTAAAAATGACTTTCCCAACAATTGTAATGACTTTGCCAACCACTGTAATCACTTATCCGACCTCTAAAAATGACTTTGCCCAACTTGTAATGACTTTGCCAACCACTGTTAATCACTTATCCGACCTCTAAAAATGACTTTGCCCAACAATTGTAATGACTTTGCCAACCACTTAATCACTTATCCGAACTCTAAAAATGACTTTACCCAACAATTGTAATGACTTTGCCAACCACTGTTAATCACTTATCCGACCTCTAAAAATGACTTTGCCCAACAATTGTAATGACTTTGCCAACCACTGTTAATCACTTATCCGACCTCTAAAAATGACTTTGCCCAACATTGTAATGACTTTGCCAACCACTGTTAATCACTTATCCGACCTCTAAAAATGACTTTGCCCAACAATTGTAATGACTTTGCCAACCACTGTTAATCACTTATCCGACTCTAAAAATGACTTTGCCCAACAATTGTAATGACTTTGCCAACCACTGTTAATCACTTATCCGACCTCTAAAAATGACTTTGCCCAACAATGTAATGATTGCCAACCACTGTTAATCACTTATCCGACCTCTAAAAATGACTTTGCCCAACAATTGTAATGACTTTGCCAACCACTGTTATCACTTATCCGACCTCTAAAAATGACTTTGCCCAACAATTGTAATGACTTTGCCAACCACTGTTAATCACTATCCGACCTCAAAATGACTTTGCCCAACAATTGTAATGACTTTGCCAACCACTGTTAATCACTTATCCGACTCTAAAAATGACTTTGCCCAACAATTGTAATGATTGCCAACCACTGTTAATCACTTATCCGACCTCTAAAAATGACTTTGCCCAAAATTGTAATGACTTGCCAACCACTGTTAATCACTTATCCGACCTCTAAAAATACTTTGCCCAACAATTGTAATGACTTTGCCAACCACTGTTAATCACTTATCCGACCTCTAAAAATGACTTTGCCCAAAATTGTAATGACTTTGCCAACCACTGTTAATCACTTATCCGACCTCTAAAAATGACTTTGCCCAACAATTGTAATGACTTTGCCAACCACTGTTAATCACTTATCCGACTCTAAAAATGACTTTGCCCAACAATTGTAATGACTTTGCCAACCACTGTTAATCACTTATCCGACCTCTAAAATGACTTTGCCCAACATTGTAATGACTTTGCCAACCACTGTTAATCATCCGACACTCAAAATACTTTGCCCAACAATTGTAATGACTTTGCCAACCACTGTTAATCACTTATCCGACTCTAAAAATGACTTTGCCCAACAATTGTAATGACTTTGCCAACCACTGTTAATCACTTATCCGACCTCTAAAAATGACTTTGCCCAACAATTGTAATGACTTTGCCAACCACTGTTAATCACTTATCGACCTCTAAAATGACTTTGCCCAACAATTGTAATGACTTTGCCAACCACTGTTAATCACTTATCCGACCTCTAAAAATGACTTTGCCCAACAATTGTAATGACTTTGCCAACCACTGTTAATCACTTATCCGACCTCTAAAAATGACTTTGCCCAACAATTGTAATGACTTTGCCAACCACTGTAATCACTTATCCGACCTCTAAAAATGACTTCGCCCAACAATTGTAATGACTTTGCGAAACACTGTTAATCACTTATCCGACCTCTAAAAATGACCCCAACTATTGTAATAACTTTGCCAACCACTGTTAATCACTTATCCGACCTCTAAAAATGACTTTGCCCAAAATTGTAATGACTTTGCCAACCACTGTTAATCACTATCCGACCTCTAAAAATGACTTTGCCCAACAATTGTAATGACTTTGCCAACCACTGTTAATCACTTATCCGACCTCTAAAAATGACTTTGCCCAACAATTGTAAACTTTGCCAACCACTGTTAATCACTATCCGACCTCTAAAAATGACTTTGCCCAACAATTGTAATGACTTTGCCAACCACTGTTAATCACTTATCCGACCTCTAAAAATGACTTTGCCCAACAATTGTAATGACTTTGCCAACCACTGTTAATCACTTATCCGACTCTAAAAATGACTTTGCCCAACAATTGTAATGACTTTGCCAACCACTGTTAATCACTTATCCGACTCTAAAAATGACTTTGCCCAACAATTGTAATGACTTTGCCAACCACTGTAACAATCCGACACTCAAAATGACTTTGCCCAACAATTGTAATGACTTTGCCAACCACTGTAATCACTTATCCGACTCTAAAAATGACTTTGCCCAACAATTGTAATGACTTTGCCAACCACTGTTAATCACTTATCCGACCTCTAAAAATGACTTTGCCCAACAATTGTAATTGCCAACCACTGTTAATCACTTATCCGACCTCTAAAAATGACTTTGCCCAACAATTGTAATGACTTTGCCAACCACTGTTAATCACTTATCCGACCTCTAAAAATGACTTTGCCCAACAATTGTAATGATTGCCAACCACTGTTAATCACTTATCCGACCTCTAAAAATGACTTTGCCCAACAATTGTAATGACTTTGCCAACCACTGTTAATCACTTATCCGACCTCAAAAATGACTTTGCCCAACAATTGTAATGACTTTGCCAACCACTGTTAATCACTTATCCGACCTCTAAAAATGACTTTGCCCAACAATTGTAATGACTTTGCCAACCACTGTCACTTATCCGACCTCTAAAAATGACTTTGCCCAACAATTGTAATGACTTTGCCAACCACTGTTAATCACTTATCCGACCTCTCAAAAAACTTTGCCCAACAATTGTAATGACTTTGCCAACCACTGTAATCACTTATCCGACCTCTAAAAATGACTTTGCCCAACAATTGTAATGACTTTGCCAACCACTGTTAATCACTTATCCGACCTCTAAAAATGACTTTGCCCAACAATTGTAATGACTTTGCCAACCACTTAATCACTAATCGACTCAAAATAACTTTGCCCAACAATTGTAATGACTTTGCCAACCACTGTCAATCACTTATCCGACTCTAAAAATGACTTTGCCCAACAATTGTAATGACTTTGCCAACCACTGTAATCACTTATCCGACCTCTAAAAATGACTTTGCCCAACAATTGTAATGACTTTGCCAACCACTGTTAATCACTTATCGACCTCTAAAAATGACTTTGCCCAACAATTGTAATGACTTTGCCAACCACTGTTAATCACTTATCCGACCTCTAAAAATGACTTTGCCCAACAATTGTAATGACTTTGCCAACCACTGTAATCACTTATCCGACTCTAAAAATGACTTTGCCCAACAATTGTAATGACTTTGCCAAACTGTTAATCACTTATCCGACCTCTAAAAATGACTTTGCCCAACAATTGTAATGACTTTGCCAACCACTGTTAATCACTTATCCGACCTCTAAAAATGACTTGCCCAACAATTGTAATGACTTTGCCAACCACTGTTAATCACTTATCCGACCTCTAAAAATGACTTTGCCCAACAATTGTAATGACTTTGCCAACCACTGTTAATCATTATCCGACTCTAAAAATGACTTTGCCCAACAATTGTAATGACTTTGCCAACCACTGTTAATCTTATCCGACCTCTAAAAATGACTTTGCCCAAAATTGTAATGACTTTGCCAACCACTGTTAATCACTATCCGAACTCTAAAAAACTTTGCCCAACAATTGTAATGACTTTGCCAACCACTGTTAATCACTTATCCGACCTCTAAAAATGACTTTGCCCAACAATTGTAATGACTTTGCCAACCACTGTTAATCACTCCGACTCTAAAAATGACTTTGCCCAACAATTGTAATGACTTTGCCAACCACTGTAATCACTTATCCGACCTCTAAAAATGACTTTGCCCAACAATTGTAATGACTTTGCCAACCACTGTTAATCACTTATCCGACCTCTAAAAATGACTTTGCCCAACAATTGTAATGACTTTGCCAACCACTGTTAATCACTTATCCGACCTCTAAAAATGACTTTGCCCACAATTGTAATGACTTGCCAACCACTGTTAATCACTATCCGACTCAAAAAATGACTTTGCCCAACAATTGTAATGACTTTGCCAACCACTGTTAATCACTTATCCGACCTCTAAAAATGACTTTGCCCAAAATTGTAATGACTTTGCCAACCACTGTAATCACTTATCCGACCTCTAAAAATGACTTTGCCCAACAATTGTAATGACTTTGCCAACCACTGTTAATCACTTATCCGACTCTAAAAATGACTTTGCCCAACAATTGTAATGACTTTGCCAACCACTGTTAATCACTTATCCGACCTCTAAAAATGACTTTGCCCAACAATTGTAATGACTTTGCCAACCACTGTTAATCACTATCCGACCTCAAAAAATTGCCCAACAATTGTAATGACTTTGCCAACCACTGTTAATCACTTATCCGACCTCTAAAAATGACTTTGCCCAACAATTGTAATGACATTGCCAACCACTGTTAATCACTTATCCGACCTCTAAAAATGACTTTGCCCAACAATTGTAATGACTTTGCCAACCACTGTTAATCACTTATCCGACCTCTAAAAATGACTTTGCCCAACAATTGTAATGACTTTGCCAACCACTGTTAATCACTTATCGACCTCTAAAATGACTTTGCCCAACAATTGTAATGACTTTGCCAACCACTGTTAATCACTTATCCGACCTCTAAAAATGACTTTGCCCAACAATTGTAATGACTTTGCCAACCACTGTTAATCACTATCGACCTCAAAATGACTTTGCCCAACAATTGTAATGATTGCCAACCACTGTAATCACTTATCCGACTCTAAAAATGACTTTGCCCAACAATTGTAATGACTTGCCAACCACTGTTAATCACTTATCCGACCTCTAAAAATGACTTTCCCAACAATTGTAATGACTTTGCCAACCACTGTTAATCACTTATCGAACTCTAAAAATGACTTTGCCCAACAATTGTAATGACTTTGCCAACCACTGTTAATCACTTATCCGACCCTAAAAATGACTTTGCCCAACAATTGTAATGACTTTGCCAACCACTGTTAATCACTTATCCGACTCAAAATGACTTTGCCCAACAATTGTAATGACTTTGCCAACCACTGTTAATCACTTATCCGAACTCTAAAAATGACTTTGCCCAACAATTGTAATGACTTTGCCAACCACTGTTAATCACTTATCCGACCTCTAAAAATGACTTTGCCCAACAATTGTAATGACTTTGCCAACCACTGTTAATCACTTATCCGAACTCTAAAAATGACTTTACCCAACAATTGTAATGACTTTGCCAACCATGTTAATCACTTATCCGAACTCTAAAAATGACTTTGCCCAACAATTGTAATGACTTTGCCAACCACTGAATCACTTATCCGACTCTAAAAATGACTTTGCCCAACAATTGTAATGACTTTGCCAACCACTGTTAATCACTTATCCGACCTCTAAAAATGACTTTGCCCAACAATTGTAATGACTTTGCCAACCATGTTAATCACTTATCCGAACTCTAAAAATGACTTTGCCCAACAATTGTAATGACTTTGCCAACCACTGTTAATCACTTATCCGACTCTAAAAATGACTTTGCCCAACAATTGTAATGACTTTGCCAACCACTGTTAATCACTTATCCGAACTCTAAAAATGACTTTGCCCAACAATTGTAATGACTTTGCCAACCACTGTTAATCACTTATCCGACCTCTAAAAATGACTTTGCCCAACAATTGTAATGACTTTGCCAACCACTGTTAATCACTTACGACCTCTAAAATAACTTTGCCCAACAATTGTAATGACTTTGCCAACCACTGTTAATCACTTATCCGAACTCTAAAAATGACTTTGCCCAACAATTGTAATGACTTTGCCAACCACTGAATCACTTATCCGACCTCTAAAAATGACTTTGCCCAACAATTGTAATGACTTTGCCAACCACTGTTAATCACTTATCCGACCTCTAAAAATGACTTTGCCCAAAATTGTAATGACTTTGCCAACCACTGTTAATCACTTATCCGACCTCTAAAAATGACTTTGCCCAACAATTGTAATGACTTTGCCAACCACTGTAATCACTTATCCGACCTCTAAAAATGACTTTGCCCAACAATTGTAATGACTTTGCCAACCACTGTTAATCACTTATCCGACCTCTAAAAATGACTTTGCCCAACAATTGTAATGACTTGCCAACCACTGTTAATCATTACCGACTCAAAATGACTTTGCCCAAAATTGTAATGACTTTGCCAACCACTGTTAAACTATCGACCTCAAAAAACTTTGCCCAACAATTGTAATGACTTTGCCAACCACTGTAATCACTTATCCGACTCTAAAAATGACTTTGCCCAACAATTGTAATGACTTTGCCAACCACTGTTAATCACTTATCCGACCTCTAAAAATGACTTTGCCCAACAATTGTAATGACTTTGCCAACCACTGTTAATCACTTATCGACCTCTAAAATGACTTTGCCCAACAATTGTAATGACTTTGCCAACCACTGTTAATCACTTATCCGACTCTAAAAATGACTTTGCCCAACAATTGTAATGACTTTGCCAACCACTGTTAATCACTTATCCGACCCTAAAATGACTTTGCCCAACAATTGTAATGACTTTGCCAACCACTGTTAATCACTTATCCGATCTAAAAATGACTTTGCCCAACAATTGTAATGACTTTGCCAACCACTGTTAATCACTTATCGACCTCTAAAAATGACGCCCAACAATTGTAATGACTTTGCCAACCACTGTAATCACTTATCCGAACTCTAAAAATGACTTTGCCCAACAATTGTAATGACTTTGCCAACACTGTTAATCACTTATCCGAATCTAAAAATGACTTTGCCCAACAATTGTAATGACTTTGCCAACCACTGTTAATCACTTATCCGACTCTAAAAATGACTTTGCCCAACAATTGTAATGACTTTGCCAACCATGTTAATCACTTATCCGAACTCTAAAAATGACTTTGCCCAACAATTGTAATGACTTTGCCAACCACTGTTAATCACTTATCGACTCTAAAAATGACTTTGCCCAACAATTGTAATGACTTTGCCAACCACTGTTAATCACTTATCCGACTCTAAAAATGACTTTACCCAACAATTGTAATGACTTTGCCAACCACTGTTAATCTTATCCGACTCTAAAAATGACTTTGCCCAAAATTGTAATGACTTTGCCAACCACTGTTAATCACTTATCCGAACTCTAAAAATGACTTTGCCCAACAATTGTAATGACTTTGCCAACCACTGTTAATCACTTATCCGAACTCTAAAAATGACTTTGCCCAACAATTGTAATGACTTTGCCAACCACTGTTAATCACTTATCCGACCTCTAAAAATGACTTTGCCCAACAATTGTAATGACTTTGCCAAACCACTGTTAATCACTTATCCGACCTCTAAAAAGACTTGCCCAACAATTGTAATGACTTGCCAACCACTGTTAATCACTTATCGGACCTCTAAAAATGACTTTTCCCAACAATTGATGACTTTGCCAACCACTGTTAATCACTTATCCGAACTCTAAAAATGACTTTGCCCAACAATTGTAATGACTTTGCCAACCACTGTAATCACTTATCCGACCTCTAAAAATGACTTTGCCCAACAATTGTAATGACTTTGCCAACCACTGTTAATCACTTATCGGACCTCTAAAAATGACTTTCCCAACAATTGTAATGACTTTGCCAACCACTGTTAATCACTTATCCGAACTCTAAAATGACTTTGCCCAACAATTGTAATGACTTGCCAACACTGTTAATCACTTATCCGACCCATAAAAATGACTTTGCCCAACAATTGTAATGACTTTGCCAACCACTGTTAATCTCTATCGACCTCTAAAAATTACTTTGCCCAAAATTGTAATGACTTTGCCAACCACTGTTAATCACTTATCCGACCCCTAAAAATGACTTTGCCCAACAATTGTAATGACTTTGCCAACCACTGTTAATCACTTATCCGAATCTAAAAATGACTTTGCCCAACAATTGTAATGACTTTGCCAACCACTGTTAATCACTTATCCGACCTCTAAAAATGACTTTGCCCAAAAATTGTAATGACTTTGCCAACCACTGTAATCACTTATCCGAACTCTAAAAATGACTTTACCCAACAATTGTAATGACTTTGCCAACCAATGTTAATCACTTATCCGAACTCTAAAAATGACTTTGCCCAACAATTGTAATGACTTTGCCAACCACTGTTAATCACTTATCCGACATCTAAAATGACTTTCCAACAATTGTAATGACTTTGCCAACCACTGTTAATCACTTATCCGAACTCTAAAAATGACTTTACCCAACAATTGTAATGACTTTGCCAACCAATGTTAATCACTTATCCGAACTCTAAAAATGACTTTGCCCAACAATTGTAATGACTTTGCCAACCACTGTTAATCACTTATCCGACCTCAAAAAATGACTTTGCCCAACAATTGTAATGACTTTGCCAACCACTGTTAATCACTTATCCGAATCTAAAAATGACTTTACCCAACAATTGTAATGACTTTGCCAACCACTGTTAATCTCTTATCCGACCTCTAAAAATGACTTTGCCCAAAAATTGTAATGACTTTGCCAACCACTGTTAATCACTTATCCGAACTCTAAAAATGACTTTACCCAACAATTGTAATGACTTTGCCAACCATGTTAATCACTTATCCGAACTCTAAAAATGACTTTGCCCAACAATTGTAATGACATTGCCAACCACTGTTAATCACTTATCCGACCTAAAAATGACTTTGCCCAACAATTGTAATGACTTTGCCAACCACTGTTAATCACTTATCCGACTCTAAAAATGACTTTGCCCAACAATTGTAATGACTTTGCCAACCATTAATCATTATCCGACCTCTAAAAATGACTTTGCCCAACAATTGTAATGACTTTGCCAACCACTGTTAATCACTTATCCGACCTCTAAAATGACTTTGCCCAACAATTGTAATGACTTTGCCAACCACTGTTAATCACTTATCCGACTCTAAAAATGACTTTGCCCAACAATTGTAATTTTGCCAACCACTGTTAATCACATCCGACCTCTAAAAATACTTTGCCCAACAATTGTAATGACTTTGCCAACCACTGTTAATCACTTATCCGACTCTAAAAATGACTTTGCCAACAATTGTAATGACTTTGCCAACCATGTTAATCACTTATCCGACTCTAAAAATGACTTTGCCCAACAATTGTAATGACTTTGCCAACCACTGTTAATCACTTATCCGACCTCTAAAAATGACTTTGCCCAACAATTGTAATGACTTTGCCAACCACTGTAATCACTTATCCGACTCTAAAAATGACTTTGCCCAACAATTGTAATGACTTTGCCAACCACTGTTAATCACTATCCGACCTCTAAAAATGACTTTGCCCAACAATTGTAATGACTTTGCCAACCACTGTTAATCATATCCGACCTCTAAAAATGACTTTGCCCAACAATTGTAATGACTTTGCCAACCACTGTTAATCATCATCCGAACTCTAAAAATGACTTTGCCCAACAATTGTAATGACTTTGCCAACCACTGTCAATCACTTATCCGACCTCTAAAAATGACTTTGCCCAACAATTGTAATGACTTTGCCAACCACTGTCAATCACTTATCCGACCTCTAAAAATAACTTTGCCCAACAATTGTAATGACTTTGCCAACCACTGTTAATCACTTATCCGACCTCTAAAAATGACTTTGCCCAACAATTGTAATGACTTTGCCAACCACTGTAATCACTTATCCGACTCTAAAAATGACTTTGCCCAACAATTGTAATGACTTTGCCAACCACTGTAATCACTATCCGACCTCTAAAAATGACTTTGCCCAACAATTGTAATGACTTTGCCAACCACTGTAATCACTTATCCGACCTCTAAAAATGACTTTGCCCAACAATTGTAATGACTTTGCCAACCACTGTCAATCACTATCCGACCTCTAAAAATGACTTTGCCCAACAATTGTAATGACTTTGCCAACCACTGTCAATCACTTATCCGACCTCTAAAAATGACTTTGCCCAACAATTGTAATGACTTTGCCAACCACTGTCAATCACTTATCCGACTCTAAAAATGACTTTGCCCAACTTGTAATGACTTTGCCAACCACTGTCAATCACTTATCCGACCTCTAAAAATGACTTTGCCCAACAATTGTAATGACTTTGCCAACCACTGTTAATCACTTATCCGAACTCTAAAAATGACTTTGCCCAACAATTGTAATGACTTTGCCAACCACTGTTAATCACTACGACCTCTAAAAATGACTTTGCCCAACAATTGTAATGACTTTGCCAACCACTGTAATCACTTATCCGACCTCTAAAAATGACTTTGCCCAACAATTGTAATGACTTTGCCAACCACTGTAATCACTTATCCGACCTCTAAAAATGACTTTGCCCAACAATTGTAATGACTTTGCCAACCACTGTTAATCACTTATCCGACCTCTAAAAATGACTTTGCCCAACAATTGTAATGACTTTGCCAACCACTGTAATCACTTATCCGACCTCTAAAAATGACTTTGCCCAACAATTGTAATGACTTTGCCAACCACTGTTAATCACTTATCCGACTCTAAAAATGACTTTGCCCAACAATTGTAATGACTTTGCCAACCACTGTTAATCACTTATCCGACTCTAAAAATGACTTTGCCCAACAATTGTAATGACTTTGCCAACCACTGTAATCACTTATCCGACCTCTAAAAATGACTTTGCCCAACAATTGTAATGACTTTGCCAACCACTGTTAATCACTTATCCGACCTCTAAAAATGACTTTGCCCAACAATTGTAATGACTTTGCCAACCACTGTAATCATATCCGACCTCAAAAATGACTTTGCCCAACAATTGTAATGACTTTGCCAACCACTGTAATCACTTATCCGACTCTAAAAATGACTTTGCCCAACAATTGTAATGACTTTGCCAACCACTGTTAATCACTTATCCGACTCTAAAAATGACTTTGCCCAACAATTGTAATGACTTTGCCAACCACTGTTAATCACTTATCCGACCTCTAAAAATGACTTTGCCCAACTTGTAATGACTTTGCCAACCACTGTAATCACTTATCCGACTCTAAAAATGACTTTGCCCAACAATTGTAATGACTTTGCCAACCACTGTTAATCACTTATCCGACTCTAAAATGACTTTGCCCAACAATTGTAATGACTTTGCCAACCACTGTTAATCACTTATCCGACCTCTAAAAATGACTTTGCCCAACAATTGTAATGACTTTGCCAACCACTGTTAATCACTTATCCGACCTCTAAAAATGACTTTGCCCAACAATTGTAATGACTTTGCCAACCACTGTAATCACTTATCCGACCTCTAAAAATGACTTTGCCCAACAATTGTAATGACTTTGCCAACCACTGTAATCACTTATCCGACCTCTAAAAATGACTTTGCCCAACAATTGTAATGACTTTGCCAACCACTGTTAATCACTTATCCGACCTCAAAATGACTTTGCCCAACAATTGTAATGACTTTGCCAACCACTGTCAATCACTTATCCGACCTCTAAAAATGACTTTGCCCAACAATTGTAATGACTTTGCCAACCACTGTTAATCACTTATCCGACTCTAAAAATGACTTTGCCCAACAATTGTAATGACTTTGCCAACCACTGTTAATCACTTATCCGACCTCTAAAAATGACTTTGCCCAAAATTGTAATGACTTTGCCAACCACTTAATCACTATCCGACCTCTAAAATGACTTTGCCCAACAATTGTAATGACTTTGCCAACCACTGTAATCACTTATCCGACCTCTAAAAATGACTTTGCCAACAATTGTAATGACTTTGCCAACCACTGTAATCACTTATCCGACCTCTAAAAATGACTTTGCCCAACAATTGTAATGACTTTGCCAACCACTGTTAATCACTTATCCGACCTCTAAAAATGACTTTGCCCAACAATTGTAATGACTTTGCCAACCACTGTTAATCACTTATCCGACCTCTAAAAATGACTTTGCCCAACAATTGTAATGACTTTGCCAACCACTGTAATCACTTATCCGACCTCTAAAAATGACTTTGCCCAACAATTGTAATGACTTTGCCAACCACTGTTAATCACTTATCCGACTCTAAAAATGACTTTGCCCAACAATTGTAATGACTTTGCCAACCACTGTAATCACTTATCCGACCTCTAAAAATGACTTTGCCCAACAATTGTAATGACTTTGCCAACCACTGTAATCACTTATCCGACCTCTAAAAATGACTTTGCCCAACAATTGTAATGACTTTGCCAACCACTGTAATCACTTATCCGACCTCTAAAAATGACTTTGCCCAACAATTGTAATGACTTTGCCAACCACTGTAATCACTTATCCGACCTCTAAAAATGACTTTGCCCAACAATAATGACTTTGCCAACCACTGTTAATCACTTATCCGACTCTAAAAATGACTTTGCCCAACTTGTAATGACTTTGCCAACCACTGTCAATCACTTATCCGACCTCTAAAAATGACTTTGCCCAACAATTGTAATGACTTTGCCAACCACTTAATCACTTATCCGACTCTAAAAATGACTTTGCCCAACAATTGTAATGACTTTGCCAACCACTGTTAATCACTTATCCGACCTCTAAAAATGACTTTGCCCAACAATTGTAATGACTTTGCCAACCACTGTAATCACTTATCCGACTCTAAAAATGACTTTGCCCAACAATTGTAATGACTTTGCCAACCACTGTCAATCACTTATCCGACCTCTAAAAATGACTTTGCCCAACAATTGTAATGACTTTGCCAACCACTGTTAATCACTTATCCGACCTCAAAATGACTTTGCCCAACAATTGTAATGACTTTGCCAACCACTGTTAATCACATCCGAACTCTAAAAATGACTTTGCCCAACAATTGTAATGACTTTGCCAACCACTGTTAATCACTTATCCGACCTCTAAAAATGACTTTGCCCAACAATTGTAATGACTTTGCCAACCACTGTTAATCACTTATCCGACTCTAAAAATGACTTTGCCCAACAATTGTAATGACTTTGCCAACCACTGTTAATCACTTATCCGACCTCTAAAAATGACTTTGCCCAACAATTGTAATGACTTTGCCAACCACTGTTAATCACTTATCCGACTCTAAAAATGACTTTGCCCAACAATTGTAATGACTTTGCCAACCACTGTAATCACTTATCCGACCTCTAAAAATGACTTTGCCCAACAATTGTAATGACTTTGCCAACCACTGTTAATCACTTATCCGACCTCTAAAAATGACTTTGCCCAACAATTGTAATGACTTTGCCAACCACTGTTAATCACTTATCCGACCTCTAAAAATGACTTTGCCCAACAATTGTAATGACTTTGCCAACCACTGTTAATCACTTATCCGACTCTAAAAATGACTTTGCCCAACAATTGTAATGACTTTGCCAACCACTGTAATCACTTATCCGACCTCTAAAAATGACTTTGCCCAACAATTGTAATGACTTTGCCAACCACTGTAATCACTTATCCGACCTCTAAAAATGACTTTGCCCAACAATTGTAATGACTTTGCCAACCACTGTAATCACTTATCCGACCTCTAAAAATGACTTTGCCCAACAATTGTAATGACTTTGCCAACCACTGTTAATCACTTATCCGACCTCTAAAAATGACTTTGCCCAACAATTGTAATGACTTTGCCAACCACTGTTAATCACTTATCCGACTCTAAAAATGACTTTGCCCAACAATTGTAATGACTTTGCCAACCACTGTCAATCACTTATCCGACCTCTAAAAATGACTTTGCCCAACAATTGTAATGACTTTGCCAACCACTGTTAATCACTTATCCGACCTCTAAAAATGACTTTGCCCAACAATTGTAATGACTTTGCCAACCACTGTTAATCACTTATCCGACCTCTAAAAATGACTTTGCCCAACAATTGTAATGACTTTGCCAACCACTGTTAATCACTTATCCGACCTCTAAAATGACTTTGCCCAACAATTGTAATGACTTTGCCAACCACTGTAATCACTTATCCGACTCTAAAAATGACTTTGCCCAACAATTGTAATGACTTTGCCAACCACTGTAATCACTTATCCGACTCTAAAAATGACTTTGCCCAACAATTGTAATGACTTTGCCAACCACTGTCAATCACTTATCCGACCTCTAAAATGACTTTGCCCAACAATTGTAATGACTTTGCCAACCACTGTTAATCACTATCCGACCTCTAAAAATGACTTTGCCCAACAATTGTAATGACTTTGCCAACCACTGTAATCACTTATCCGACCTCTAAAAATGACTTTGCCCAACAATTGTAATGACTTTGCCAACCACTGTTAATCACTTATCGACCTCTAAAAATGACTTTGCCCAACAATTGTAATGACTTTGCCAACCACTGTAATCACTTATCCGACCTCTAAAAATGACTTTGCCCAACAATTGTAATGACTTTGCCAACCACTGTTAATCACTTATCCGACCTCTAAAAATGACTTTGCCCAACAATTGTAATGACTTTGCCAACCACTGTTAATCACTTATCCGACCTCTAAAAATGACTTTGCCCAACAATTGTAATGACTTTGCCAACCACTGTTAATCACTATCCGACCTCAAAATGACTTTGCCCAACAATTGTAATGACTTTGCCAACCATTAATCACTTATCCGACCTCTAAAAATGACTTTGCCCAACAATTGTAATGACTTTGCCAACCACTGTTAATCACTTATCCGACCTCTAAAAATGACTTTGCCCAAAATTGTAATGACTTTGCCAACCACTGTTAATCACTTATCCGACCTCTAAAAATGACTTTGCCCAACTTGTAATGACTTTGCCAACCACTGTCAATCACTTATCCGACCTCTAAAAATGACTTTGCCCAACAATTGTAATGACTTTGCCAACCACTTAATCACTTATCCGACTCTAAAAATGACTTTCCCAACAATTGTAATGACTTTGCCAACCACTGTAATCACTTATCCGACCTCTAAAAATGACTTTGCCCAACAATTGTAATGACTTTGCCAACCACTGTAATCACTTATCCGACCTCTAAAAATGACTTGCCCAACAATGTAATGACTTTGCCAACCACTGTCAATCACTTATCCGACCTCTAAAAATGACTTTGCCCAACAATTGTAATGACTTTGCCAACCACTGTTAATCACTTATCCGACTCTAAAAATGACTTTGCCCAACTTGTAATGACTTTGCCAACCACTGTCAATCACTTATCCGACCTCTAAAAATGACTTTGCCCAACAATTGTAATGACTTTGCCAACCACTGTTAATCACTTATCCGACCTCTAAAAATGACTTTGCCCAACAATTGTAATGACTTTGCCAACCACTGTTAATCACTTATCCGACTCTAAAAATGACTTTGCCCAACAATTGTAATGACTTTGCCAACCACTGTAATCATTATCCGACCTCTAAAAATGACTTTGCCCAACAATTGTAATGACTTTGCCAACCACTGTAATCACTTATCCGACCTCTAAAAATGACTTTGCCCAACAATTGTAATGACTTTGCCAACCACTGTAATCACTTATCCGACTCTAAAAATGACTTTGCCCAACAATTGTAATGACTTTGCCAACCACTGTCAATCACTTATCCGACCTCTAAAAATGACTTTGCCCAACAATTGTAATGACTTTGCCAACCACTGTAATCACTTATCCGACCTCTAAAAATGACTTTGCCAACAATTGTAATGACTTTGCCAACCACTGTCAATCACTTATCCGACCTCTAAAAATGACTTTGCCCAAAATTGTAATGACTTTGCCAACCACTGTAATCACTTATCCGACCTCTAAAAATGACTTTGCCCAACAATTGTAATGACTTTGCCAACCACTGTAATCACTTATCCGACTCTAAAAATGACTTTGCCCACAATTGTAATGACTTTGCCAACCACTGTAATCACTTATCCGACCTCTAAAAAGACTTTGCCCAACAATTGTAATGACTTTGCCAACCACTTAATCACTATCCGACTCTAAAAATGACTTTGCCCAAATTGTAATGACTTTGCCAACCACTGTAATCACTTATCCGACCTCTAAAAATGACTTTGCCCAACAATTGTAATGACTTTGCCAACCACTGTAATCACTTATCCGACTCTAAAAATGACTTTGCCCAACAATTGTAATGACTTTGCCAACCACTGTAATCACTTATCCGACCTCTAAAAATGACTTTGCCCAACAATTGTAATGACTTTGCCAACCACTGTCAATCACTTATCCGACCTCTAAAAATGACTTTGCCCAACAATGTAATGACTTTGCCAACCACTGTAATCACTTATCCGACCTCTAAAAATGACTTGCCCAACTTGTAATGACTTTGCCAACCACTGTCAATCACTTATCCGACCTCTAAAAATGACTTTGCCCAACAATTGTAATGACTTTGCCAACCACTGTTAATCACTTATCCGACTCTAAAAATGACTTTCCCAACAATTGTAATGACTTTGCCAACCACTGTCAATCACTTATCCGACCTCTAAAAATGACTTGCCCAACAATTGTAATGACTTTGCCAACCACTGTCAATCACTTATCCGACCTCTAAAAATGACTTTGCCAACAATTGTAATGACTTTGCCAACCACTGTCAATCACTTATCCGAACTCTAAAAATGACTTTGCCCAACAATTGTAATGACTTTGCCAACCACTGTCAATCACTTATCCGACCTCTAAAAATGACTTTGCCCAACAATTGTAATGACTTTGCCAACCACTGTAATCACTTATCCGACCTCTAAAAATGACTTTGCCCAACAATTGTAATGACTTTGCCAACCACTGTTAATCACTTATCCGACCTCTAAAAATGACTTTGCCCAACAATTGTAATGACTTTGCCAACCACTGTAATCACTTATCCGACTCTAAAAATGACTTTGCCCAACAATTGTAATGACTTTGCCAACCACTGTCAATCACTTATCCGACCTCTAAAAATGACTTTGCCCAACAATTGTAATGACTTTGCCAACCACTGTCAATCACTTATCCGACCTCTAAAAATGACTTTGCCCAACAATTGTAATGACTTTGCCAACCACTGTAATCACTTATCCGACCTCTAAAAATGACTTTGCCCAACAATTGTAATGACTTTGCCAACCACTGTTAATCACTTATCCGACTCTAAAAATGACTTTGCCCAACAATTGTAATGACTTTGCCAACCACTGTAATCACTTATCCGACCTCTAAAAATGACTTTGCCCAACAATTGTAATGACTTTGCCAACCACTGTCAATCACTTATCCGACCTCTAAAAATGACTTTGCCCAACAATTGTAATGACTTTGCCAACCACTGTCAATCACTTATCCGACCTCTAAAAATGACTTTGCCCAAAATGTAATGACTTTGCCAACCACTGTTAATCACTTATCCGACCTCTAAAAATGACTTTGCCCAACTTGTAATGACTTTGCCAACCACTGTCAATCACTTATCCGACCTCTAAAAATGACTTTGCCCAACTTGTAATGACTTTGCCAACCACTGTTAATCACTTATCCGAACTCTAAAAATGACTTTGCCCAACAATTGTAATGACTTTGCCAACCACTGTTAATCACTTATCCGACCTCTAAAAATGACTTTGCCAAAATTGTAATGACTTTGCCAACCACTGTAATCACTTATCGACCTCTAAAATGACTTTGCCCAACAATTGTAATGACTTTGCCAACCACTGTTAATCACTATCCGAACTCTAAAAATGACTTTGCCCAACAATTGTAATGACTTTGCCAACCACTGTCAATCACTTATCCGACCTCTAAAAATGACTTTGCCCAACTGTAATGACTTTGCCAACCACTGTAATCACTTATCCGACTCTAAAAATGACTTTGCCCAACAATTGTAATGACTTTGCCAACCACTGTAATCACTATCCGACTCTAAAAATGACTTTGCCCAACTTGTAATGACTTTGCCAACCACTGTCAATCACTTATCCGACCTCTAAAAATGACTTGCCAACAATTGTAATGACTTTGCCAACCACTGTCAATCACTTATCCGACCTCTAAAAATGACTTTGCCCAACAATTGTAATGACTTTGCCAACCACTGTCAATCACTTATCCGACCTCTAAAAATGACTTTGCCCAAAATGTAATGACTTTGCCAACCACTGTAATCACTTATCCGACCTCTAAAAATGACTTTGCCCAACTTGTAATGACTTTGCCAACCACTGTCAATCACTTATCCGACCTCTAAAAATGACTTTGCCCAACAATTGTAATGACTTTGCCAACCACTGTCAATCACTTATCCGACCTCTAAAAATGACTTTGCCCAACAATTGTAATGACTTTGCCAACCACTGTCAATCACTTATCCGACCTCTAAAAATGACTTTGCCCAACAATTGTAATGACTTTGCCAACCACTGTCATCACTTATCCGACCTCTAAAAATGACTTTGCCCAACAATTGTAATGACTTTGCCAACCACTGTCAATCACTTATCCGACCTCTAAAAATGACTTTGCCCAAATGTAATGACTTTGCCAACCACTGTAATCACTTATCCGACCTCTAAAAATGACTTTGCCCAACAATTGTAATGACTTTGCCAACCACTGTCAATCACTTATCCGACCTCTAAAAATGACTTGCCCAACAATTGTAATGACTTTGCCAACCACTGTCAATCACTTATCCGACCTCTAAAAATGACTTGCCCAACAAATTGTAATGACTTTGCCAACCACTGTCAATCACTTATCCGACCTCTAAAAATGACTTTGCCCAACAATTGTAATGACTTTGCCAACCACTGTCAATCACTTATCCGACCTCTAAAAATGACTTTGCCCAAATGTAATGACTTTGCCAACCACTGTTAATCACTTATCCGACCTCTAAAAATGACTTTGCCCAAATTGTAATGACTTTGCCAACCACTGTCAATCACTTATCCGACCTCTAAAATGACTTTGCCCAACAATTGTAATGACTTTGCCAACCACTGTAATCACTTATCCGAACTCTAAAATGACTTTCCCAACAATTGTAATGACTTTGCCAACCACTGTAATCACTTATCCGACTCTAAAAATGACTTTCCCCAATTGTAATGACTTTGCCAACCACTGTCAATCACTTATCCGACCTAAAAATGACTTTGCCCAACAATTGTAATGACTTTGCCAACCACTGTCAATCATTATCCGACCTCTAAAAATGACTTTGCCCAAAATGTAATGACTTTGCCAACCACTGTTAATCACTTATCCGACCTCTAAAAATGACTTTGCCCAACGTTGTAATGACTTTGCCAACCACTGTTAATCACTATCGACTCTAAAAATGACTTTGCCCAACAATTGAATCACTTTGCCAACCACTGTTAATCACTATCCGACTCTAAAAATGACTTTGCCCAACAATTGTAATGACTTTGCCAACCACTGTCAATCACTTATCCGACCTCTAAAAATGACTTTGCCCAACAATTGTAATGACTTTGCAACCACTGTTAATCACTATCCCCTCTAAAAATGACTTTGCCCAACAATTGTAATGACTTTGCCAACCACTGTTAATCACTTATCCGACCTCTAAAAATGACTTTGCCCAACAATTGTAATGACTTTGCCAACCACTGTTAATCACTTATCCAACTCTAAAATGACTTTACCAACAATTGTAAGACTTTACCCAACAATTGTAATGACTTTGCCAACCACTGTCAATCACTTATCCGACCTCTAAAAATGACTTTGCCCAACAATTGTAATGACTTTGCCAACCACTGTCAATCACTTATCCGACCTCTAAAAATGACTTTGCCCAACTTGTAATGACTTTGCCAACCACTGTAATCACTTATCCGACCTCTAAAAATGACTTTGCCCAACAATTGTAATGACTTTGCCAACCACTTAATCACTTATCCGAACTCTAAAAATGGACTTTACCAACAATTGATGACTTTGCCAACCACTGTAATCTCTTATCCGACCTCTAAAAATGACTTTGCCAACAATTGTAATGACTTTGCCAACCACTGTAATCACTATCCGAACTCTAAAAATGACTTTGCCCAACAATTGTAATGACTTTGCCAACCACTGTAATCACTTATCCGACCTCTAAAAATGACTTTGCCCAACAATTGTAATGACTTTGCCAACCACTGTTAATCACTTATCCGAACTCTAAAAACGACTTTACCCAACAATTGTAATGACTTTGCCAACCACTGTAATCACTTATCGACCTCTAAAAATGACTTTGCCCAACAATTGTAATGACTTTGCCAACCACTGTCAATCACTTATCCGAACTCTAAAAATGACTTTGCCCAACTTGTGACTTTGCCAACCACTGTCAATCACTTATCAGACCTCTAAAAATGACTTGCCCAACAATTGTAATGACTTTCCAACCACTGTCAATCACTTATCGACCTCTAAAAATGACTTTGTCAACAATTGTAATGACTTTGCCAACCACTGTAATCACTTATCGACCTCTAAAAATGACTTTGCCCAACAATGTAATGACTTTGCCAACAATTGTAATGACTTGCCAACAACTTAATCATATCCGAACTCAAAATGACTTTACCCAACAATTGTAATGACTTTGCCAACCACTGTCAATCACTTATCCGACTCTAAAAATGACTTTGCCCAAAATTGTAATGACTTTGCCAACCACTGTCAATCACTATCCGACCTCTAAAATGACTTTGCCCAACAATTGTAATGACTTTGCCAACCACTGTCAATCACTTATCCGACCTCTAAAAATGACTTTGCCCAACAATTGTAATGACTTTGCCAACCACTGTTAATCACTTATCCGACTCTAAAAATGACTTTACCCAACAATTGTAATGACTTTGCCAACCACTGTCAATCACTTATCCGACTCTAAAAATGACTTTACCCAACAATTGTAATGACTTTGCCAACCACTGTCAATCACTTATCCGACTCTAAAAATGACTTTGCCCAACAATTGTAATGACTTTGCCAACCACTGTCAATCACTTATCCGACCTCTAAAATGACTTTGCCCAACAATGTAATGACTTTGCCAACCACTGTCAATCACTTATCCGCCTCTAAAAATGACTTTGCCCAACAATTGTAATGACTTTGCCAACCACTGTCAATCACTTATCCGACCTCTAAAAATGACTTTGCCCAACAATTGTAATGACTTTGCCAACCACTGTCAATCACTTATCCGACTCTAAAAATGACTTTGCCCAACAATTGTATGACTTTGCCAACCACTGTTAATCACTTATCCGAACTCTAAAAATGACTTTGCCCAACAATGTAATGACTTTGCCAACCACTGTCAATCACTTATCCGACCTCTAAAAATGACTTGCCCAACAATTGTAATGACTTTGCCAACCACTGTCAATCACTTATCCGACTCTAAAAATGACTTTGCCCAACAATTGTAATGACTTTGCCAACCACTGTTAATCACTTATCCGAACTCTAAAAATGACTTTCCCAACAATTGTAATGACTTTGCCAACCACTGTTAATCTTATCCGAACTCTAAAATGACTTTACCCAACAATTGTAATGACTTTGCCAACCACTGTCAATCACTTATCCGACTCTAAAAATGACTTTGCCCAACAATTGTAATGACTTTGCCAACCACTGTCAATCACTTATCCGACCTCTAAAAATGACTTTGCCCAACAATTGTAATGACTTTGCCAACCACTGTTAATCACTTATCCGAACTCTAAAAATGACTTTACCAACAATTGTAATGACTTTGCCAACCACTGTCAATCACTTATCGACCTCTAAAAATGACTTTGCCCAACAATTGTAATGACTTTGCCAACCACTGTCAATCACTTATCCGACCTCTAAAAATGACTTTGCCCAACAATTGTAATGACTTTGCCAACCACTGTCAATCACTTATCCGACTCTAAAAATGACTTGCCCAACAATTGTAATGACTTTGCCAACCACTGTCAATCACTTATCCGAACTCTAAAAATGACTTACCCAACAATTGTAATGACTTTGCCAACCACTGTAATCACTTATCCGACCTCTAAAAATGACTTTGCCCAACAATGTAATGACTTTGCCAACCACTTAATCACTTATCCGACCTCTAAAAATGACTTTCCCAACAATGTAATGACTTTGCCAACCACTGTCAATCACTTATCCGACCTCTAAAAATGACTTGCCCAACAATTGTAATGACTTTGCCAACCACTGTCAATCACTTATCCGACCTCTAAAAATGACTTTGCCCAACAATGTAATGACTTGCCAACCACTGTCAATCACTTATCCGACCTCTAAAAATGACTTTGCCCAACAATTGTAATGACTTTGCCAACCACTGTTAATCACTTATCCGAACTCTAAAAATGACTTTGCCCAACAATTGTAATGACTTTGCCAACCACTGTCAATCACTTATCCGACCTCTAAAATGACTTGCCCACAATTGTAATGACTTTGCCAACCACTGTCAATCACTTATCCGACTCAAAATGACTTTGCCCAACAATTGTAATGACTTTGCCAACCACTTAATCTTATCCGACCTCTAAAAATGACTTTGCCAAAAATTGTAATGACTTTGCCAACCACTGTTAATCACTATCGACTCTAAAAAACTTTCCCAACAATTGTAATGACTTTGCCAACCATGTAATCACTATCCGACTCTAAAAATGACTTTGCCCACAATTGTAATGACTTTGCCAACCACTGTCAATCACTTATCCGACCTCTAAAAATGACTTTGCCCAACAATTGTAATGACTTTGCCAACCACTGTCAATCACTTATCCGAACTCTAAAAATGACTTTACCCAACAATTGTAATGACTTTGCCAACCACTGTTAATCTCTTATCCGACCTCTAAAAATGACTTTGCCAACAATTGTAATGACTTTGCCAACCACTGTTAATCACTAATCGACTCTCAAAATAACTTGCCAACAATGTAATGACTTTGCCAACCACTGTCAATCACTTATCCGACCTCTAAAAATGACTTTGCCCAATTGTAATGACTTTGCCAACCACTGTCAATCACTTATCCGAACTCTAAAAATGACTTTACCCAACAATTGTAATGACTTTGCCAACCACTGTTAATCTCTTATCCGACCTCTAAAAATGACTTTGCTCAAAAATTGTAATGACTTTGCCAACCACTGTTAATCACTAATTCGACCTCTCAAAATAACTTTGCCAACAATTGTAATCACTTTGCCAACCACTTAATCACTATCGAACTCTAAAAATGAATTCACAATTGTAATGACTTTGCCAACCACTGTCAATCACTTATCCGACTCTAAAAATGACTTTGCCCAACGATTGTAATGACTTTGCCAACCACTGTTAATCACTTATCCGAACTCTAAAAATGACTTTACCAACAATTGTAATGACTTTGCCAACCACTGTAATCACTTATCCGACCTCTAAAATACTTTGCTCAAAATTGTAATGACTTTGCCAACCACTGTTAATCACTAATCGACTCTAAAAATGACTTTGCCCAACAATTGTAATCACTTTGCCAACCACTGTAATCACTTATCCGACTTAAAAATGACTTGCCAACAATTGTAATGACTTGCCAACCACTGTAAACTTATCCGAACTCTAAAAATGACTTTACCCAACAATTGTAATGACTTTGCCAACCACTGTCAATCACTTATCGACCTCTAAAAATGACTTTGCCAACAATTGTAATGACTTTGCCAACCACTGTCAATCACTTATCCGACCTCTAAAAATGACTTTGCCCAACAATGTAATGACTTTGCCAACCACTGTCAATCACTATCCGACCTCTAAAAATGACTTTGCCAACAATTGTAATGACTTTGCCAACCACTGTCAATCACTTATCGACCTCTAAAAATGACTTGCCCAACAATTGTAATGACTTTGCCAACCACTGTCAATCACTTATCCGACCTCTAAAAATGACTTGCCCAACGATTGTAATGACTTTGCCAACCACTGTAATCACTTATCCGAACTCTAAAAATGACTTGCCCAACAATGTAATGACTTTGCCAACCACTGTTAATCTTATCCGACCTCTAAAAATGACTTTGCCAAAATTGTAATGACTTTGCCAACCACTGTAATCACTATCGACCTCTCAAAAAATTGCCCAACAATTGTAATGACTTTGCCAACCACTGTCAATCACTTATCCGACCTCTAAAAATGACTTGCCCAACGTTGTAATGACTTTGCCAACCACTGTCAATCACTTATCCGAACTCTAAAAATGACTTTACCCAACAATTGTAATGACTTTGCCAACCACTGTTAATCTCTTATCCGACCTCTAAAAATGACTTTGCTCAAAAATTGTAATGACTTTGCCAACCACTTTAATCACTAATTCGACCTCAAAATAACTTTGCCAACAATTGTAATCACTTTGCCAACCACTGTTAATCATCATCCGAACTCTAAAAATGACTTTATTCACAATTGTAATGACTTTGCCAACCACTGTCAATCACTTATCCGACTCTAAAAATGACTTTGCCCAACGATTGTAATGACATTGCCAACCACTGTTAATCACTTATCCGAACTCTAAAATGACTTTACCAACAATTGTAATGACTTTGCCAACCAGTTAATCTCTTATCCGACCTCTAAAAATGACTTTGCTCAAAAATTGTAATGACTTTGCCAACCACTGTTAATCACTAATCGACCTCTCAAAATAACTTTGCCCAAATTGTAATCACTTTGCCAACCACTGTAATCATCATCCGAACTCTAAAAATGACTTTGCCAAAATTGTAATGACTTTGCCAACCACTGTTAATCACTTATCCGAACTCTAAAAATGACTTTACCCAACAATTGTAATGACTTTGCCAACCACTGTCAATCACCTATCAGACCTCTAAAAATGACTTGCCAACAATTGTAATGACTTTGCCAACCACTGTCAATCACTTATCCGACCTCTAAAAATGACTTTGCCCAACAATTGTAATGACTTTGCAAACCACTGTCAATCACTTATCCGACCTCTAAAAATGACTTTGCCCAACAATTGTAATGACTTTGCCAACCACTGTTAATCACTTATCCGAACTCTAAAAACGACTTTACCCAACAATTGTAATGACTTTGCCAACCACTGTCAATCACTATCAGACCTCTAAAAATGACCTTGCCCAACAATGTAATGACTTTGCCAACCACTGTCAATCTTATCCGACCTCTAAAATGACATTGCCCAACAATGTAATGACTTTGCAACCACTGTCAATCGCTTATCCGACCTCTAAAAATGACTTTGCCCAACAATTGTAATGACTTTGCCAACCACTGTCAATCACTTATCAGACCTCTAAAAATGACCTTGCCCAACAATTGTAATGACTTTGCCAACCACTGTCAATCATATCGACCTCTAAAAATGACTTTGCCCAACAAATGTAATGACTTTGCCAACCACTGTCAATCACTTATCCGACCTCTAAAAATGACTTGCCCAACAATTGTAATGACTTTGCCAACCACTGTAATCACTTATCCGAACTCTAAAAATGACTTTGCCCAACGATTGTAATGACTTTGCAACACTGTCAATCACTTATCCGACCTCTAAAAATGACCTTGCCCAACGTTGTAATGACTTTGCCAACCACTGTCAATCACTTATCCGACTCTAAAAATGACTTTACCCAACAATTGTAATGACTTTGCCAACCACTGTCAATCACTTATCGACCTCTAAAAATGACCTTGCCCAACAATTGTAATGACTTTGCCAACCACTGTCAATCACTTATCCGACCTCTAAAAATGACTTTGCCCAACAAATGTAATGACTTTGCCAACCACTGTCAATCACTATCCGACCTCTAAAAAGACTTGCCCAACAATTGTAATGACTTTGCCAACCACTGTCAATCACTTATCAGACCTCTAAAAATGACTTGCCAACAATTGTAATGACTTTGCCAACCACTGTCAATCACTTATCGACCTCTAAAAATGACTTGCCCAACGATTGTAATGACTTTGCAACCACTGTAATCACTTATCCGAACTCTAAAAATGACTTTACCAACAATTGTAATGACTTTGCCAACCACTGTAATCTCTTATCCGACCTCTAAAAATGACTTTGCTCAAAATTGTAATGACTTTGCCAACCACTGTAATCACTAATCGACTCAAAATGACTTGCCCAACAATTGTAATCACTTGCCAACCACTGTCAATCACTTATCCGACCTCTAAAAATGACTTGCCCAACGTTGTAATGACTTTGCCAACCACTGTTCAATCACTATCCGAACTCTAAAATGACTTTACCCAACAATTGTAATGACTTTGCCAACCACTGGTAATCTCTTATCCGACCTCTAAAAATGACTTTGCTCAAAAATTGTAATGACTTTGCCAACCACTGTTAATCACTAATTCGACCTCCAAAATAACTTTGCCCAACAATTGTAATCACTTTGCCAACCACTGTCAATCACTTATCCGACCTCTAAAAATGACTTGCCCAACGTTTGTAATGACTTTGCCAACCACTGTCAATCACTTATCCGAACTCTAAAAATGACTTTACCCAACAATTGTAATGACTTTGCCAACCACTGTTAATCTCTTATCCGACTCTAAAAATGACTTGCTCAAAAATTGTAATGACTTTGCCAACCACTGTTAATCACTAATTCGACCTCTCAAAATAAACTTGCCCAACAATTGTAATCACTTTGCCAACCACTGTAATCACTCATCCGAACTCTAAAAATGACTTTATTCACATTGTAATGACTTTGCCAACCACTGTCAATCACTTATCCGACCTCTAAAAATGACTTCCCAACGATTGTAATGACATTGCCAACCACTGTTAATCACTTATCCGAACTCTAAAAATGACTTTACCCAACAATTGTAATGACTTTGCCAACCACTGTTAATCTCTTATCCGACCTCTAAAAATGACTTTGCTCAAAATTGTAATGACTTTGCCAACCACTGTCAATCACTATCAGACCTCTAAAAATGACTTGCCCAACAATTGTAATGACTTTGCCAACCACTGTCAATCTCTTATCCGACCTCTAAAAATGACTTGCCCAACAAATGTAATGACTTGCCAACCACTGTCAATCACTTATCCGACCTCTAGAAATGACTTTGCTCAACAATTGTAATGACTTTGCCAACCACTGTCAATCACTTATCAGACCTCTAAAAATGACTTGACCCAACAATTGTAATGACTTTGCCAACCACTGTCAATCACTTATCCGACCTCTAAAAATGACTTGCCCAACAAATGTAATGACTTTGCCAACCACTGTCAATCACTTATCCGACCTCTAAAAATGACTTTGCCCAACAATTGTAATGACTTTGCCAACCACTGTAATCACTTATCCGAACTCTAAAAATGACTTTGCCCAACGATTGTAATGACTTTGCCAACCACTGTCAATCACTTATCCGACCTCTAAAAATGACCTTGCCAACGTTGTAATGACTTTGCCAACCACTGTCAATCACTTATCCGAACCTCTAAAAATGACTTTACCCAACAATGTAATGACTTTGCCAACCACTGTAATCTTATCCGACCTCTAAAAATGACTTTGCCAACAAATGTAATGACTTGCCAACCACTGTCAATCATTATCCGACTCTAAAAATGACTTTGCCCAACAATTGTAATGACTTTGCCAACCACTGTCAATCACTTATCCGACCTCTAAAAATGACTTTGCCCAACAATGTAATGACTTTGCCAACCACTGTCAATCACTTATCCGACCTCTAAAAATGACTTTGCCAACAATTGTAATGACTTTGCCAACCACTGTTAATCACTATCCGAACTCTAAAAATGACTTTGCCCAACGATTGTAATGACTTTGCCAACCACTGTCAATCACTCCGACCTCTAAAAATGACCTTGCCCAACTTGTAATGACTTTGCCAACCACTGTCAATCACTTATCCGACTAAAAATGACTTTACCAACAATTGTAATGACTTTGCCAACCACTGTTAATCTCTTATCCGACCTCTAAAAATGACTTTGCTTAAAAATTGTAATGACTTTGCCAACCACTGAATCACTAATTCGACCTCTCAAAAAACTTTGCCCAACAATTGTAATCACTTTGCCAACCACTGTCAATCACTTATCCGACCTCTAAAAATGACTTGCCCAACGTTGTAATGACTTTGCCAAACACTGTCAAATTATCAGACTCTAAAAATGACCTGCCCAACAATTGTAATGACTTTGCCAACCACTGTCAATCACTTATCCGACCTCTAAAAATGACTTTGCCCAACAATTGTAATGACTTTGCCAACCACTGTTAATCACTTATCCGAACTCTAAAAATGACTTTGCCCAACAATTGTAATGACTTTGCCAACCACTGTCAATCACTTATCCGACCTCTAAAAATGACTTTGCCAACAATTGTAATGACTTTGCCAAACCACTGTCACCAATTATCCGACCTCTAAAAATGACTTTGCCAACAATTGTAATGACTTTGCCAACCACTGTAATCACTTATCCGAACTCTAAAAACGACTTTACCCAACAATTGTAATGACTTTGCCAACCACTGTCAATCACTTATCCGACCTCTAAAAATGACTTTGCCCAACAATTGTAATGACTTTGCCAACCACTGTTAATCACTTATCCGAACTCTAAAAATGACTTTGCCCAACGATTGTAATGACTTTGCCAACCACTGTCAATCACTTATCCGACCTCTAAAAATGACTTGCCCAACGTTTGTAATGACTTTGCCAACCACTGTCAATCACTTATCCGAACTCTAAAAATGACTTTACCCAACAATTGTAATGACTTTGCCAACCACTGTAATCTCTTATCCCTCTAAAAATGACTTTGCTTAAAAATTGTAATGACTTGCCAACCACTGTAATCACTATCCCTCTCAAAATAACTTTGCCCAACAATTGTAATCACTTTGCCAACCACTGTCAATCACTTATCCGACCTCTAAAATGACCTTGCCCAACGTTGTAATGACTTTGCCAAACACTGTCAATCACTTATCGACCTCTAAAAATGACTTGCCCAACAATTGTAATGACTTTGCCAACCACTGTCAATCACTTATCCGACCTCTAAAAATGACTTTGCCCAACAATTGTAATGACTTGCCAACCACTGTTAATCACTTATCGACTCAAAAATGACTTTACCCAACAATTGTAATGACTTTGCCAACCACTGTCAATCACTTATCCGACCTCTAAAAATGACTTGCCCAACAATTGTAATGACTTTGAAACACTGTCAATCACTTATCCGACCTCTAAAATGACTTTGCCAACAATTGAAATGACTTTGCCAACCACTGTAATCACTTATCCGAACTCTAAAAACGGTACCCAACAATTGTAATGACTTTGCCAACCACTGTCAATCACTTATCAGACCTCTAAAAATGACTTGCCCAACAATTGTAATGACTTGCCAACCACTGTCAACACTTATCCGACCTCTAAAATATGACCTTGCCCAACAAATGTAATGACTTTGCCAACCACTGTCAATCACTTATCCGACCTCTAAAAATGACTTTGCCCAACAATTGTAATGACTTTGCCAACCACTGTTAATCACTTATCCGAACTCTAAAAATGACTTTGCCCAAACGATTGTAATGACTTTGCCAACCACTGTCAATCACTTACGACCTCTAAAAATGACCTTGCCCAACGTTGTAATGACTTTGCCAACCACTGTCAATCACTTATCCGAACTCTAAAAATGACCTGACCAACAATTGTAATGACTTTGCCAAACCACTGTTAATCATTATCCGACCTCTAAAAATGACTTTGCCCAACAATTGTAATGACTTTGCCAACCACTGTTAATCACTTATCCGAACTCTAAAAACGACTTTACCCAACAATTGTAATGACTTTGCCAACCACTGTCAATCACTTATCGACCTCTAAAAATGACCTTGCCCAACAATTGTAATGGACTTTGCCAACCACTGTCAATCACTTATCCGACTCTAAAAATTGACTTTGCCCAAAAATGTAATGACTGTTTGCCAACCACTGTCAATCACTTATCCGACCTCTAAAAATGACTTTCCAACAATGTAATGACTTTGCCAACCACTGTAATCACTTATCCGAACTCTAAAAATGACTTGCCCAACGATTGTAATGATTTTACCAACCACTGTCAATCACTTATCGACCTCTAAAAATGACCTTGCCCAACGTTTGTAATGACTTGCCAACCACTGTCAATCACTTATCCGAACTCAAAAATGACTTTACCCAACAATTGTAATGACTTTGCAACCACTGTTAATCTCTTATCCGACTCTAAAAATGACTTTGCTCAAAATTGTAATGACTTGCCAACCACTGTTAATCACTAATTCGACCTCTCAAAATAACTTTGCCCAACAATTGTATCACTTGCCAAACCACTGTAATCACTCATCCGAACTCTAAAAATGACTTTGCCCACAATTGTAATGACTTTGCCAACCACTGTCAATCACTTATCCGACCTCTAAAATGACTTTGCCCAAACGATTGTAATGACTTTGCCAACCACTGTTAACTTATCCGAACTCTAAAAATGGCTTTACCAACATTGTAATGACTTTGTCAACCACTGTTAATCTCTTATCCGACCTCTAAAAATGACATTGCCCAACGATTGTAATGACTTTGCCAACCACTGTTAATCACTTATCCGAACTCTAAAATGGCTTTACCCAACAATTGTAATGACTTTGTCAACCACTTTTAATCTCTTATCCGACCTCTAAAAATGACTTTGCCCAACAATTGTAATCACATTGCCAACCATGTTAATCACTCATCCGAACTCTAAAAATGACTTTGCTCAAAAATTGTAATGACTTGGCCAACCACTGTTAATCCCTAATTCGACCTCTCAAAATAACTTTGCCCAACAATTGTAATCACTTTGCCAACCACTGTTAATCACTCATCCGAACTCTAAAAATGACTTTGCTCAACAATTGTAATGACTTTGCCAACCACTGTTAATCATTATCCGACTCTAAAAATGACTTTGCCAAACAATTGTAATGACTTTGCCCAACAAATAATGACTTTGCCAACCACTGTCAATCATTATCCGACCTCTAAAAATGATTTGCCCAACAATTGTAATGACTTTGCCAACCATGTTAATCACTTATCCGAACTCTAAAAATGACTTTGCCCAACGATTGTAATGATTTGCCAACCACTGTCAATCACTTATCCGACCTCTAAAATGACCTTGCCCAACGTTTGTAATGACTTGCCAACCACTGTCAATCACTTATCCGAACTCTAAAAATGACTTTACCCAACAATTGTAATGACTTTGCCAACCACTGTTAATCACTAATTCGACCTCTCAAAATAACTATGCCCAACAATTGTAATCCTTTGCCAACCACTGTTAATCCTCATCGAACTCTAAAAATGACTTTGCCCACAATTGTAATGACTTTGCCAACCACTGTCAATCACTTATCCGACCTCTAAAAATGACTTTGCTCAACGATTGTAATGACTTTGCCAACCACTGTTATCACTTATCCGAACTCTAAAAATGGCTTTACCCAACAATTGTAATGACTTGTCAACCACTGTTAATCTCTTATCCGACCTCTAAAATGACATTGCCCAACGATTGTAATGACTTTGCCAACCACTGTTAATCACTTATCCGAACTCTAAAAATGCTTTACCCAACAATTGTAATGACTTTGTCAACCACTGTTAATCTCTTATCCGACCTCTAAAAATGACTTTGCTCAAAAATTGTAATGACTTTGCCAACCACTGTTAATCTCTTATCCGACCTCTAAAAATGACTTTGCCCAACAATTGTATACATTGCCAACCACTGTTAATCACTCATCCGAACTCTAAAAATGACTTTGCCCAACAATTGTATGACTTTGCCAACCACTGTTAATCACTATCCGACCTCTAAAAATGACTTTGCTCAAAAATTGTAATGACTTGCCAACCACTGTTAATCACTAATTCGACCTCTCAAATAAACTTTGCCCAACAATTGTAATCACTTTGCCAACCACTGTTAATCACTCATCCGAACTCTAAAAATGACTTTGCCAACAATTGTAATGACTTTGCCCCAACAAATGTAATGACATGCCAACCACTGTCAACACTTATCCGAACTCTAAAATGACTTTGCCCAACGATTGTAATGACTTTGCCAACCACTGTCAATCACTTATCCGACCTCTAAAATGACCTTGCCCAACGTTTGTAATGACTTTGCCAACCACTGTCAATCACTTATCCAACTCTAAAATGACTTTACCCAACAATTGTAATGACTTTGTCAACCATGAATCTCTTATCCGACCTCTAAAAATGACTTTGCTCAAAAATTGTATGACTTTGCCAACCACTGTTAATCTCTTATCCGACCTCTAAAAATGACTTTGCCCAACAATTGTAATCACATTGCCAACCACTGTTAATCACTCATCCGAACTCTAAAAATGACTTTGCCCAACAATTGTATGACTTTGCCAACCACTGTCAATCATTATCCGACCTCTAAATGACCTTGCCAACGTTTGTATGCTTTGCCAACCACTGTTAATCTCTTATCCGACCCTAAAAATGACTTTGCTCAAAAATTGTAATGACTTTGCCAACCACTGTTAATCAATAATTCGACCTCTCAAAATAACTTTGCCCAACAATTGTAATCACTTGCCAACCACTGTTAATCACTCATCCGAACTCTAAAAATGACTTTGCCCACAATTGTAATGACTTTGCCAACCACTGTCAATCACTTATCCGACCTCTAAAAATGACTTTGCCCAACGATGTAATGACTTTGCCACCACTGTTAATCACTTATCCGAACTCTAAAAATGGCTTAAACCCAACAATTGTAATGATTTGTCAACCACTGTTAATCTCTTATCCGACCTCTAAAAATGACATTGCCCAACGATTGTAATGACTTTGCCAACCACTGTTAATCACTATCCGAACTCTCTAAAAATTGCTTTACCCAACAATTGTAATGACTTTGTCAACCACTGTTAATCTCTTATCCGACCTCTAAAATGACTTGCCCAACAATTGTAATCACATTGCCAACCACTGTTAATCACTCATCCGAACTCTAAAAATGACTTTACCCAATAATTGTAGGACTTTGCCAACCACTGTTAATCACTAATTCGACCTCTCAAAATAACTTTGCCCAACAATTGTAATCACTTTGCCAACCACGTTATCACTCATCCGAACTCTAAAATGACTTTGCTCAACAATTGTAATGACTTTGCCAACCACTGTTAATCACTTATCCGACCTCTAAAATGACTTTGCCAACAATTGTAATGACTTGCCCAACAATTGTAATGACTTTGCCAACCACTGTTAATCACTTATCCGAACTCTAAAAATGACTTTACCCAACAATTGTAATGACTTTGCCAACCACTGTCAATCACTTATCAGACCTCTAAAAATGACCTTGCCCAACAATTGTAATGACTTTGCCAACCACTGTCAATCACTTATCCGACCTCTAAAAATGACTTTGCCCAACAATTGTAAGACTTTGCCAACCACTGTTAATCACTTATCCGAACTCTAAAAATGACTTTACCCAACAATTGTAATGACTTTGCCAACCACTCGTCAATCACTTATCCGACCTCTAAAATACTTTGCCCACAAATGTAATGATTGCCAACCACTGTCAATCACTTATCCGACCTCTAAAAATGACTTTGCCCAACAATGTAATGACTTTGCCAACCACTGTCAATCACTTATCCGACCTCTAAAAATGACTTGCCCACAATTGTAATGACTTTGCCAACCACTGTTAATACTTATCCGAACTCTAAAAATGACTTTACCCAACTATTGTATGACTTTGCCAACCACTGTCAATCACTTATCCGACCTCTAAAAATGACCTTGCCAACAATTGTAATGACTTTGCCAACCACTGTCAATCACTTATCGACCTCTAAAAATGACTTTGCCCAACAAATGTAATGACTTTGCCAACCACTGTCAATCACTTATCCGACCTCTAAAAATGACTTTGCCCAACAATTGAATGACTTTGCCAACCACTGTTAATCACTTATCCGAACTCTAAAAATGACTTGCCCAACGATTGTAATGACTTTGCCAACCACTGTCATCACTTATCCGACCTCAAAAATGACCTTGCCCCAACGTTTGTAATGACTTTGCCAACCACTGTCAATCACTTATCCAACTCTAAAAATGACTTTACCCAACAATTGTAATGACTTTGCCAACCACTGTTAATCACTTATCCGACCTCTAAAAATGACTTGCAAACAATTGTAATAACTTTGCAACCACTGTTAATCACTTATCCGAACTCTAAAAACGACTTCACCCAACAATTGTAATGACTTTGCCAACCACTGTCATCACTTATCAGACCTCTAAAATGACCTTGCCCAAAATTGTAATGACTTGCCAACACTGTCAATCACTTACGACCTCTAAAATGACTTTGCCCAACAAATGTAATGACTTTGCCAACCATGTCAATCACTTATCCGACCTCTAAAAATGACTTTGCCCAACAATTGTATGACTTTGCCAACCACTGTTAATCACTTATCCGAACTCTAAAATGATTTGCCCACGATTGTAATGACTTTGCCAACCACTGTCAATCACTATCCGACCTCTAAAAAGACCTTGCCCAACGTTTGTAATGACTTTGCCAACCACTCTCAATCACTTATCCGAACTCTAAAAATGACTTTACCCAACAATTTTAATGATTTGCCAACCACTGTTAATCTCTTATCCGACCTCTAAAATGACTTTGCTCAAATTGTAATGACTTTGCCAACCACTGTCAATCACTTATCCGAACTCTAAAAATGACTTTACCCAAAATTGTAATGACTTGTGCCAACCACTGTCAACTCACTTATCAGACCTCTAAAATGACTTGCACAAAATTGTAATGACTTTGCAACCACTGTCAATCACTTATCCGACCTCTAAAATGACTTTGCCCAACAATTGTAATGACTTTGCCAACCACTGTCAATCACTTATCCGACCTCTAAAATGGCTTTACCCAACAATTGTAATGACTTTGCCAACCACTGTTAATCACTTATCCGAACTCTAAAAATGACTTTACCAACAATTGTAATGACTTTGCCAACCACTGTTAATCTCTTATCCGACCTCAAAAATGACTTTGCTCAAAATTGTAATGACTTTGCCAACCACTGTTAATCACTAATTCGACCTCTCAAATAACTTGCCCAACAATTGTAATCACTTTGCCAACCACTGTTAATCACTCATCCGAACTCTAAAAATGACTTTGCCCACAATTGTAATGACTTGCCAACCACTGTCAATCACTTATCAGACCTAAAATGACTTTTCCCAACAATTGTAATGACTTTGCCAAACCACTGTTAATCACTCCGACCTCTAAAAATGACTTGCCCAAAATCGTAATGACTTTGCCAACCACTGTTACTCTTATCCGACCTCTAAAAATGACTTTGCCCAACGTTTGTAATGACTTTGCCAACCACTGTCAATCACTTATCCGACCCCTAAAAATGACTTTGCCCAACGTTGTAATGACTTTGCCAACCACTGTCAATCACTTATCCGACCTCTAAAAATGACTTTGCCCAACGATTGTAATGACTTTGCCAACCACTGTTAATCACTTATCCGAACTCTAAAAATGACTTTACCCAACAATTGTAATGACTTTGCCACCACTGTTAATCTCTTATCCGACCTCTAAAAATGACTTTG
>JAILYF010000400.1:0-21972 GCA_025491095.1 Brachionus asplanchnoidis | reverse complement strand
GACGGTCAAGAAGTCCTAGGACGGTCAAGGGTCCTATTGACGGTCAAGAAGTCCTTAGGACGGTCAAGAAGTCCTTAGGACGGTCAAGAGGTCCTATTGACGGTCAAGAAGTCCTTATGACGGTCAAGAGGTCCTATGGACGGTAAAGAAGTCCTATGGACGGTCAAGAAGTCCTTAGGAAGGTCAAGAAGTCCTTAGGACGGTCAAAGAGGCTATTGACGGTCAAGAAGTCCTTAGGACGGTCAAGAAGTCATTAGGACGGTCAAGAATCCTTAGGACGGTCAAGAACTCCTTAGCACGGTCAAGAAGTCCTTAGGACGGTCAAGAAGTCCTTAGGACGGTCAAAAGTCATCAGGGGGCCAGAAGTCTTTAGGACGGTCAAAGTCCTTAGGACGGTCAAGAAATCCTAAGGCCGGTCAAGAGTCCAAGAACAGTCAAGAGGTCCTATGGACGGTAAAGAAGTCCTTAGGACGCTGAAAAATTTGTAAGGACGGTCAAGAAGTCCTTAGGACGGTAAGAAGTCCTTAGGACGGTCAGAAGTCCTTAGGGCGGTCAAGAAGTCCTTAGGACGGTCAAAATCATCAGGACCGCCAAGAAGTCCTTAGGACGGTCAAGAAGTCCTAAGGACGGTCAAGAATCATATGGCCGGTTAAGAAGTCTATGGACAGTCAAGAGGTCCTATGGACGGTCAAGGGTCCTTAGGACGCAAGAAGTCCTAAGGACGGTCAAGAAGTCCTTAGGACGGTTATGAAGTCCTTAGGAAAGGTCAAGAAGTCTTAGGACGGTCAAGAAGTCCTTAGGACGGTCAACAAGTCCTTATGACGGTCAGAGGTCCAATGGACGGTAAAGAAGTCCTATGGACGGTCAAGAAGTCCTTAGGACGGTCAAGAAGTCCTTAGGACGGTCAAGAGGTCCTATTGACGGTCAAGAAGTCCTTAGGACGGTCAAGAAGTCATTAGGACGGTCAAGAAGTCCTTTGGACGGTCAAGAAGTCCTTAGCACGGTCAAGATGTCCTTAGGACGGTCACGAAGTCCTTAGGGCGGTCAAGAAGTCCTTAGGACGGTCAAGAAGTCCTATGGACGGTCAAGAAGTCCTTAGGACGGTCAAGAAGTCCTATGGACGGTCAAGAATTCCTAAGGGCGGTCAAGAAGTACTTAGGACGGTCAAGAAGTCTTTAGGACGGTCAAAAAGTCCTCAGGACGGCCAAGAAGTCTTTAGGACGGTCAAGAAGTCCTTGACGGGTATGAAGTCCTTAGGAAAGGGTCAAGAAGTCTTTAGGACGGTCAAGAAGTCCTTAGGACGTCAACAAGTCCTTATGACGGTCAAGAAGTCTTAGGACGGTCAAATAGTCCTCAGGACGGCCAAGAAGTCTTTAGGACGGTCAAGAAGTCCTTAGGACGGTCAAGAAGTCCTTAGCACGGTCAAGAAGTCCTTAGGACGGTCAAGAAGTCCTTAGGGCGGTCAAGAAGTCCTTAGGACGGTCAAGAAGTCCTATGGACGGTCAAGAAGTCCTTAGGACGGTCAGAAGTCCTATGGACGGTCAAGAATTCCTTAGGGCGGTCAAGAAGTACTTAGGACGGTCAAGAAGTCTTTAGGACGTCAAAAGTCCTTAGGACGACCAAGAAGTCCTTAGGGCGGTCAAGAAGTCTTTAGGACGCTCAAGAGTCCTAAGGACGGTCAAGAAGTCCTTAGGACGGGTATGAAGTCCTTAGGAAAGGTCAAGAAGTCTTTAGGACGGTCAAGAAGTCCTTAGGAGGGTCAACAAGTCCTTAGGACGGTCAACAAGTCCTTATGACGGTCAAGAGGTCCAATGGACGGTAAAGAAGTCCTATGGACGGTCAAGAAGTCCTTAGGACGGTCAAGAAGTCCTTAGGACGGTCAAGAGGTCCTATTGACGGTCAAGAAGTCCTTAGGACGGTCAAGAAGTCATTAGGACGGTCAAGAAGTCCTTAGGACGGTCAAGAAGTCCTTAGCACGGTCAAGAAGTCCTTAGGACGGTCACGAAGTCCTTAGGGCGGTCAAGAAGTCCTTAGGACGGTCAAAAAGTCCTCAGGACGGCCAAGAAGTCTTTAGGACGGTCAAGAAGTCCTTAGGACGGGTATGAAGTCCTTAGGAAAGGTCAAGAAGTCTTTAGGACGGTCAAGAAGTCCTTAGGACTGTCAACAAGTCCTTATGACGGTCAAGAAGTCTTTAGGACGGTCAAATAGTCCTCAGGACGGCCAAGAAGTCTTTAGGACGGTCAAGAAGTCCTTAGGACGGTCAAGAAGTCCTAGCACGGTCAAGAAGTCCTTAGGACGGTCAAGAAGTCCTTAGGGCGGTCAAGAAGTCCTTAGGACGAAGAAGTCATTAGGACGGTCAAGAAGTCCTTAGGCGGTCAAGAAGTCCTTAGCACGGTCAAGAAGTCCTTAGGACGGTCACGAAGTCCTTGGCGGTCAAGAAGTCCTTAGGACGGTCAAGAAGGCCTATGGACGGTCAAGAGGTCCTTAGGACGGTCAAGAAGTCCTATGGACGGTCAAGAACTTCCTAAGGGCGGTCAAGAAGTACTTAGGACGGTCAAGAAGTCTTTAGGACGGTCAAAAAGTCCTCAGGACGGTCAAGAAGTCTTTAGGACGGTCAAGAAGTCCTTAGGACGGGTATGAAGTCCTTAGGAAAGGTCAAGAAGTCTTTAGGACGGTCAAGAAGTCCTTAGGACTGTACAAGTCCTTATGACGGTCAAGAAGTCTTTAGGACGGTCAATAGTCCTCAGGACGGCCAGAAGTCTTTAGGACGGTCAAGAAGTCCTTAGGACGGTCAAGAAGTCCTTAGGACGGTCAAGAAGTCCTTAGGACGGTCAAGAAGTCCTTAGGGCGGTCAAGAAGTCCTTAACGGTCAAGAAGTCCTATGGACGGTCAAGAAGTCCTTAGGACGGTCAAGAAGTCCTATGGACGGTCAAGAATTCCTTAGGGCGGTCAAAGAAGACTTAGGACGGTCAAGAAGTCTTTAGGACGGTCAAAAAGTCCTTAGGACGACCAAGAAGTCCTTAGGGCGGTCAAGAAGTCTTTAGGACGGTCAAGAAGTCTTTAGGACGGTTAGAAGTCCTAAGGACGGTCAAGAAGTCCTTAGGACGGGTAAGAAGTCCTTAGGAAAGGTCAAGAAGTCTTTAGGACGGTCAAGAAGTCCTTAGGACGGTCAAGAGGTCCTATTGACGGTCAAGAAGTCCTTAGACGGTCAAGAAATCCTAACGACGGTCAGAAGTGCTATGGACGGTCAAGAGGTCCTATGGACGGTCAAGAAGTCCTAAGGACGGTCAAGAGTCCTTAGGACGGTGAAGTCCTTAGGAAAGGTCAAGAAGTCTTTAGGACGGCAAGAAGTCTTAGGACTGTCAACAAGTCCTTATGACGGTCAAGAGGTCCTATGGACGGTAAAGAAGTCTCTATGGACGGTCAAGAAGTCCTAGGAAGGTCAAGAAGTCTTAGGACGGTCAAGGGTCCTATTGACGGTCAAGAAGTCCTTAGGACGGTCAAGAAGTCATTAGGACGGTCAAGAAGTCCTTAGGACGGTCAAGAAGTCCTTAGCACGGTCAGAAGCCTTAGGACGGTCAAGAAGTCCTTAGGGCGGTCAAGAAGTCCTTAGGACGGTCAAGAAGTCCTATGGACGGTCAAGAAGTCCTTAGGACGGTCAAGAAATCCTAAGGCCGGTCAAGAAGTTATGGACGGTCAAGAGTCCTTAGGACGGTCAAGAAGTCCTATGGACGGTCAAGAAGTCCTTAGGACTGTCAACAAGTCCTTATGACGGTCAAAGAGGTCCTATGGACGGTAAGAAGTCCTATGGACGGTCAAGAAGTCCTTAGGAAGGTCAAGAAGTCCTTAGGACGGTCAAGAGGTCCATTGACGGTCAAGAAGTCCTTAGGACGGTCAAGAAGTCATTAGGACGGTCAAGAAGTCCTTAGCACGGTCAAGAAGTCCTTAGCACGGTCAAGAAGTCCTTAGGACGGTCAAGAAGTCCTTAGGACGGTCAAAAAGTCCTCAGGACGGCCAATAAGTCTTTAGGACGGTCAAGAAGTCCTTAGGACGGTCAAGAAATCCTAAGGCGGTCAAGAAGTCCTATGGACAGTCAAGAGGTCCTATGGACGGTCAGAAGTCCTTAGGACGCTGAAAAATTTGTAAGGACGGTCAAGAAGTCTTAGGAGGCGGTTAGAAGTCCTTAGGACGGTCAAGAAGTCCTTAGGGCGGTCAAGAAGTCCTTAGGACGGTCAAAAAGTCATCAGGACCGCCAAGAAGTCTTTAGGACGGTCAAGAAGTCCTAAGGACGGTCAAGAAATCCCAAGGCCGGTCAAGAAGTCCTATGGACAGTCAAGAGGTCCTATGGACGGTCAAGGAGTCCTTAGGACGCTCAAGAAGTCCTAAGGACGGTCAAGAAGTCCTTAAGACGGGTATGAAGTCCTTAGGAAAGGTCAAGAAGTCTTTAGGACGGTCAAGAAGTCCTTAGGACGGTCAACAAGACCTTATGACGGTCAAGAGGTCCAATGGACGGTAAGAAGTCCTATGGACGGTCAGAAGTCCTTAGGACGGTCAAGAAGTCCTTAGGACGGTCAAGAGGTCCTATTGACGCTCAAGAAGTCCTTAGGACGGTCAAGAAGTCATTAGGACGGTCAAGAAGTCCTTAGGACGGTCAAGAAGTCCTTAGCACGGTCAAGAAGTCCTTAGGACGGTCACGAAGTCCTTAGGGCGGTCTAGAAGTCCTTAGGACGGTCAAGAAGTCCTATGGACGGTCAAGAAGTCCTTAGGACGGTCAAGAAGTCCTATGGACGGTCAAGAATTCCTAAGGGCGGTCAAGAAGTACTTAGGACGGTCAAGAAGTCTTTAGGACGGTCAAAAAGTCCTCAGGACGGCCAAGAAGTCTTTAGGACGGTCAAGAAGTCCTTAGGACGGGTATGAAGTCCTTAGGAAAGGTCAAGAAGTCTTTAGGACGGTCAAGAAGTCCTTAGGACTGTCAACAAGTCCTTATGACGGTCAAGAGTCCTATGGACGGTAAGAAGTCCTAGGACGGTCAAGAAGTCCTTAGGACGGTCAAGAGGTCCAATGGACGGTCAAGAAGTCATTAGGACGGTCAAGAAGTCCTTAGGACGGTCAAGAAGTCCTTAGGCGGTCAAGAAGTCCTTAGGACGGTCAAGAAGTCCTATGGACGGTCAAGAAGTCCTTAGGACGGTCAAGAAGTCCTTAGGACGGTCAAGAAGTCCTATGGACAGTCAAGAGGTCCTTAGGACGGTCAAGAAGTCCTATGGACGGTCAAGAAGTCCTTAGGACTGTCAACAAGTCTTATGACGGTCAAGAGGTCCTATGGACGGTAAAGAAGTCCTATGGACGGTCAAGAAGTCCTTAGGAGGTCAAGAAGTCCTTAGGACGGTCAAGAGTCCTATTGACGGTCAAGAAGTCCTTAGGACGGTCAAGAAGTCATTAGGACGGTCAAGAAGTCCTTAGGACGGTCAAGAAGTCCTTAGCACGGTCAAGAAGTCCTTAGGACGGTCTAGAAGTCCTTAGGACGGTCAAAAAGTCCTCAGGACGGCCAGAAGTCTTTAGGACGGTCAAGAAGTCTTAGGACGTCAAGAAATCCTAAGGCCGGTCAAGAAGTCCTATGGACAGTCAAGAGGTCCTATGGACGGTCAAGAAGTCCTTAGGACGCTGAAAAATTTGTAAGGACGGTCAAGAAGTCCTTAGGACGGTTAGAAGTCCTTAGACGGTCAAGAAGTCCTTAGGGCGGTCAAGAAGTCTTAGGACGGTCAAAAAGTCATCAGGACCGCCAAGAAGTCCCTAGGACGGTCAAGAAGTCCCTAGAGCGGTCAAGAAATCCCAAGGACGGTCAAGAAGTCCTATGGAACAGTCAAGAGGTCCTATGGATGGTCAAGGAGTCCTTAGGACGCTCAAGAAGTCCTAGGACGGTCAAGAAGTCCTTAGGACGGGTATGAAGTCCTTAGGAAAGGTCAAGAAGTCTTTAGGACGGTCAAGAAGTCCTTAGGACGGTCAACAAGTCTAATGACGGTCAAGAGGTCCAATGGACGGTAAAGAAAGTCCTATGGACGGTCAGAAGTCCTTAGGACGGTCAAGAAGTCCTTAGGACGGTCAAGAGGTCCTATTGACGGTCAAGAAGTCCTTAGGACGGTCAAGAAGTCATTAGGACGGTCAAGAAGTCCTTAGGACGGTCAAGAAGTCCTTAGCACGGTCAAGAGGTCCTATTGACGGTCAAGAAGTCCTTAGGACGGTCAAGAAGTCATTAGGACGGTCAAGAAGCCTTAGGACGGTCAAGAGAGTCTTAGCACGGTCAAGAAGTCCTAGGACGGTCAAGAAGTCCTTAGGACGGTCAAAAGTCCTCAGGACGGCCAATAAGTCTTTAGGACGGTCAAGAAGTCCTTAGGACGGTCAAGAAATCCTAAGGCCGGCAAGAAGTCCTATGGACAGTCAAGAGGTCTATGGACGGTCAAGAAGTCCTTAGGACGCTGAAAAATTTGTAAGGACGGTCAAGAAGTCCTTAGGACGGGTTAGAGTCCTTAGGACGGTCAAGAAGTCCTTAGGGCGGTCAAGAAGTCCTTAGGACGGTCAAAAAGTCTCAGGACCGCCAAGAAGTCTTTAGGACGGTCAAGAAGTCCTAAGGACGGTCAAGAAATCCAAGGCCGGTCAAGGTCCTATGGACAGTCAAGAGGTCCTTGGACGGTCAAGGAGTCCTTAGGACGCTCAAGAAGTCTAAGGACGGTCAAGAAGTCCTTAGGACGGGTATGAAGTCTTAGGAAAGGTCAAGAAGTCTTTAGGACGGTCAAGAAGAGTCCTTAGGACGGTCAACAAGACCTTATGACGGTCAAGAGGTCCAATGGACGGTAAAGAAGGCCTATGGACGGTCAAGAAGTCCTTAGGACGGTCAAGAAGTCCTTAGGACGGTCAAGAGGTCCTATTGACGGTCAAGAAGTCCTTAGGACGGTCAAGAAGTCATTAGGACGGTCAAGAAGTCCTTAGGACGGTCAAGAAGTCCTTAGCACGGTCAAGAAGTCCTTAGGACGGTCACGAAGTCCTTAGGGCGGTCTAGAAGTCCTTAGGACGGTCAAGAAGTCCTATGGACGGTCAAGAAGTCTTAGGACGGTCAAGAAGTCCTATGGACGGTCAAGAATTCTAAGGGCGGTCAAGTACTTAGGACGGTCAAGAAGTCTTTAGGACGGTCAAAAAGTCATCGGACGGCCAAGAAGTCTTTAGGACGGTCAGAAGTCCTTAGGACGGGTATGAAGTCCTTAGGAAAGGTCAAGAAGTCTTTAGGACGGTCAAGAAGTCCTTAGGACTGTCAACAAGTCCTTATGACGGTCAAGAGGTCCTATGGACGGTAAAGAAGTCCTATGGACGGTCAAGAAGTCCTTAGGACGGTCAAGAGGTCCAATGGACGGTCAAGAAGTCATTAGGACGGTCAAGAAGTCCTTAGGACGGTCAAGAAGTCCCTAGGGCGGTCAAGAAGTCCTTAGGACGGTCAAGAAGTCCTATGGACGGTCAAGAAGTCCTTAGGACGGTCAAGAAATCCTAAGGCCGGTCAAGAAGTCCTATGGACAGTCAAGAGGTCCTTAGGACGGTCAAGAAGTCCTATGGACGGTCAAGAAGTCCTTAGGACTGTCAACAAGTCCTTATGACGGTCAAGAGGTCCTATGGACGGTAAAGAAGTCCTATGGACGGTCAAGAAGTCCTTAGGAAGGTCAAGAAGTCCTTAGGACGGTCAAGAGGTCCTTTGACGGTCAAGAAGTCCTTAGGACGGTCAAGAAGTCTTAGGACGGTCAAGAAGTCCTTAGGACGGTCAAGAAGTCCTTAGCACGGTCAAGAAGTCCTTAGGACGGTCAAGAAGTCCTTAGGACGGTCAAAAAGTCCTCAGGACGGCCAAGAAGTCTTTAGGACGGTCAAGAAGTCCTTAGGACGGTCAAGAAATCCTAAGGCCGGTCAAGAAGTCATGGACAGTCAAGAGGTCCTATGGACGGTCAGAAGTCCTTAGGACGCTGAAAAATTTGTAAGGACGGTCAAGAAGTCCTTAGGACGGGTTAGAAGTCCTTAGGACGGTCAAGAAGTCCTTAGGGCGGTCAAGAAGTCCTTAGGACGGTCAAAAAGTCATCAGGACCGCCAAGAAGTCTTTAGGACGGTCAAGAAGTCCTAAGGACGGTCATGAAATCCCAAGGCCGGTCAAGAAGTCCTATGGACAGTCAAGAGGTCCTATGGATGGTCAAGGAGTCCTTAGGACGCTCAAGAAGTCCTAAGGACGGTCAAGAAGTCCTTAGGACGGGTATGAAGTCCTTAGGAAAGGTCAAGAAGTCTTTAGGACGGTCAAGAAGTCCTTAGGACGGTCAACAAGTCCTAATGACGGTCAAGAGGTCCATTGGACGGTAAAGAAGTCCTATGGACGGTCAAGAAGTCCTTAGGACGGTCAAGAAGTCCTTAGGACGGTCAAGAGGTCCTATTGACGGTCAAGAAGTCCTTAGGACGGTCAAGAAGTCATTAGGACGGTCAAGAAGTCCTTAGGACGGTCAAGAAGTCCTTAGCACGGTCAAGAAGTCCTTAGGACGGTCACGAAGTCCTTAGGGCGGTCAAGAATTCCTTAGGACGGTCAAGAAGTCCTATGGACGGTCAAGAAGTCCTTAGGACGGTCAAGAAGTCCTATGGACGGTCAAGAAGTCCTAAGGGCGGTCAAGAAGTCCTTAGGACGGTCAAGAAGTCTTTAGGACGGTCAAAAAGTCCTCAGGACGGCCAAGAAGTCTTTAGGACGGTCAAGAAGTCCTTAGGACGGGTATGAAGTCCTTAGGAAAGGTCAAGAAGTCTTTAGGACGGTCAAGAAGTCCTTAGGACTGTCAACAAGTCCTTATGACGGTCAAGAGGTCCTATGGACGGTAAAGAAGTCCTATGGACGGTCAAGAAGTCCTTAGGACGGTCAAGAAGTCCTTAGGACGGTCAAGAGGTCCTATTGACGGTCAAGAAGTCCTTAGGACGGTCAAGAAGTCATTAGGACGGTCAAGAAGTCCTTAGGACGGTCAAGAAGTCCTTAGCACGGTCAAGAAGTCCTTAGGACGGTCAAGAAGTCCTTAGGGCGGTCAAGAAGTCCTTAGGACGGTCAAGAAGTCCTATGGACGGTCAAGAAGTCCTTAGGACGGTCAAGAAGTCCTATGGACGGTCAAGAATTCCTAAAGGCGGTCAAGAAGTACTAAGGACGGTCAAGAAGTCTTTAGGACGGTCAAAAAGTCCTCAGGACGGCCAAGAAGTCTTTAGGACGGTCAAGAAGTCCTTAGGACGGGTATGAAGTCCTTAGGAAAGGTCAAGAAGTCTTTAGGACGGTCAAGAAGTCCTTAGGACTGTCAACAAGTCCTTATGACGGTCAAGAGGTCCGTTGGACGGTAAAGAAGTCCTATGGACGGTCAAGAAGTCCTTAGGAAGGTCAAGAAGTCCTTAGGACGGTCAAGAGGTCCTATTGACGGTCAAGAAGTCCTTAGGACGGTCAAGAAGTCATTAGGACGCTCAAGAAGTCCTTAGGACGGTCAAGAAGTCCTTAGCACGGTCAAGAAGTCCTTAGGACGGTCAAGAAGTCCTTAGGACGGTCAAGAAGTCCTTAGGATGGTCAAGAAGTCCTATGGACGGTCAAGAAGTCCTTAGGACGGTCAAGAAGTCCTTAGCACGGTCAAGAAGTCCTTAGGACGGTCAAGAAGTCCTTAGGGCGGTCAAGAAGTCCTTAGGACGGTCAAGAAGTCCTTAGGACGGTCAAGAAGTCCTATGGACGGTCAAGAAGTGCTATGGACGGTCAAGAAGTCCTATGGACGGTCAAGAATTCCTAAGGGCGGTCAAGAAGTACTTAGGACGGTCAAGAAGTCTTTAGGACGGTCAAAAAGTCCTCAGGACGGCCAAGAAGTCTTTATGACGGTCAAGAAGTCCTTAGGACGGTCAAGAAGTCCTTAACACGGTCAAGAAGTCCTATGGACGGTCAAGAAGTCCTTAGGACAGTCAAGAAGTCCTATGGACGGTCAAGAATTCCTAAGGGCGGTCAAGAAGTACTTAGGACGGTCAAGAAGTCCTTAGCACGGTCAAGAAGTCCTATGAACGGTCAAGAAGTCCTTAGGACGGTCAAGAAGTCCTATGGACGGTCAAGAATTCCTAAGGGCGGTCAAGAAGTACTTAGGACGGTCAAGAAGTCCTTAGGATGGTCAAGAAGTCCTTAGGACGGTCAAGAAGTCCTTAGGACGGTCAAGAAGTACTTAGGACGGTCAAGAAGTCTTTAGGACGGTCAAGAAGTCATAAGGACGGTCAAGAAATCCTAAGGACGGTCAAGAAGTCCTATGGCTGGTCAAGAGGTCCTATGGACGGTCAAGAAGTCCTTAGGACGCTCAAGAAGTCCTAAGGACGGTTAAGAAGTCCTTAGGACGGGTATGAAGTCCTTAGGAAAGGTCAAGAAGTCTTTAGGACGGTCAAGAAGTCCTTAAAACGGTCAACAAGTCCTTAGGACGGTCAAGAAGTCCTTAGGGCGGTCAAGAAGTCCTTAGGACGGTCAAGAAGTCCTATGGACGGTCAAGAAGTCCTTAGGAAGGTCAAGAAGTCCTTAGCACGGTCAAGAAGTCCTTAGGACGGTCAAGAAGTCCTTAGGGCGGTCAAGAAGTCCTTAGGACGGTCAAGAAGTCCTATGGACGGTCAAGAAGTGCTATGGACGGTCAAGAAGTCCTATGGACGGTCAAGAATTCCTTAGGGCGGTCAAGAAGTACTTAGGACGGTCAAGAAGTCTTTAGGACGGTCAAAAAGTCCTCAGGACGGCCAAGAAGTCTTTAGGACGGTCAAGAAGTCCTTAGGACGGTCAAGAAGTCCTTAACACGGTCAAGAAGTCCTATGGACGGTCAAGAAGTCCTTAGGACGGTCAAGAAGTCCTATGGACGGTCAAGAATTCCTAAGGGCGGTCAAGAAGTACTTAGGACGGTCAAGAAGTCCTTAGCACGGTCAGAAGTCCTATGGACGGTCAGAAGTCCTTAGGACGGTCAAGAAGTCCTATGGACGGTCAAGAATTCCTAAGGGCGGTCAAGAAGTACTTAGGACGGTCAAGAAGTCCTTAGGATGGTCAGAAGTCCTTAGGACGGTCAAGAAGTCCTTAGGACGGTCAAGAAGTACTTAGGACGGTCAAGAAGTCCTTTGGACGGTCAAGAAGTCCTAAGGACGGTCAAGAAATCCTAAGGACGGTCAAGAAGTCCTATGGCTGGTCAAGAGGTCCTATGGACGGTCAAGAAGTCCTTAGGACGCTCAAGAAGTCGTAAGGACGGTCAAGAAGTCCTTAGGACGGGTATGAAGTCCTAAGGAAAGGTCAAGAAGTCTTAAGGACGGTCAAGAAGTCCTTAAAACGGTCAACAAGTCCTTAGGACGGTCAAGAAGTCCTTAGGACGGTCAAGAAGTCCTAGGGACGGTCAGAATTCCTTAGGGCGGTCAAGAAGTACTTAGGACGGTCAAGAAGTCGCTAGGACGGTCAAGAAGTGCTATGGACGGTCAAAGAAGTCCTATGGACGGTCAAGAATTCCTAAGGGCGGTCAAGAAGTACTTAGGACCGGTCAAGAAGTCTTTAGGACGGTCAAAAGTCCTCAGGACGGCCAAGAAGTCTTTAGGACGGTCAAGAAGTCCTTAGGACGGTCAAGAAGTCCTTAAGACGGTCAAGAAGTCATATGGACGGTCAAGAAGTCCTTAGGACGGTCAAGAAGTCCTATGGACGGTCAAGAATTCCTAAGGGCGGTCACGAAGTACTTAGGACGGTCAAGAAGTCCTTAGCACGGTCAAGAAGTCCTATGGACGGTCAAGAAGTCCTTAGGACGGTCAAGAAGGTCCTAGGACGGTCAAGAATTCCTAAGGGCGGTAAAGAAGTACTTAGGACGGTCAAGAAGTCCTTAGGATGGTCAAGAAGTCCTTAGGACGGTCAAGAAGTCCTTAGGACGGTCAAAGTTAAGTACTTAGGACGGTCAAGAAGTCTTTAGGACGGTCAAGAAGTCCTAAGGACGGTCAAGAAATCCTAAGGACGGTCAAGAGTCCTATGGCTGGTCAAGAGGTCCTATGGGACGGTCAAGAAGTCCTTAGGACGCTCAGAAGTCCTAAGGACGGTCAAGAAGTCCTTAGGACGGGTATGAAGTCCTAAGGAAAGGTCACGAAGTCTTTAGGACGGTCAAGAAGTCCTTAAAACGGTCAACAAGTCCTTAGGACGGTCAAGAAGTCCTTAGGACGGTCAAGAAGTCCTAGGGACGGTCAAGAATTCCTTAGGGCGGTCAAGAAGTACTTAGGACGGTAAAGAAGTCTTTAGGACGGTCAAAAAGTCCTAAGGACGGTCAAGAAATCCTAAGGACGGTCAAGAAGTCCTATGGCTGGTCAAGAGGTCCTATGGACGGTCAAGAAGTCCTTAGGACGCTCAAGAAGTCCTAAGGACGGTCAAGAAGTCCTTAGGGACGGGTATGAAGTCCTAAGGAAGGTCCAAGAAGTCTTTAGGACGGTCAGAAGTCCTTAAACGGTCAACAAGTCCTTAGGACGGTCAAGAAGTCCTTAGGACGGTCAAGAAGTCCTAGGGACGGTCAAGAATTCCTTAGGGCGGTCAGAAGTACTTAGGACGGTAAAGAAGTCTTTAGGACGGTCAAAAAGTCCTCAGGACGGCCAAGAAGTCTTTAGGACGGTCAAGAAGTCCTTAGGACGGTCAAGAAGTCCTTAGCACGGTCAAGAAGTCCTTAGGACGGTCAAGAAGTCCTATGGACGGTCAAGAAGTCCTTAGGACGGTCAAGAAATCCTAAGGCCGGTCAAGAAGTCCTATGGACAGTCAAGAGGTCCTTAGGACGGTCAGAAGTCCTATGGACGGTCAAGAAGTCCTTAGGACTGTCAACAAGTCCTTATGACGGTCAAGAGGTCCTATGGACGGTAAAGAAGTCCTATGGACGGTCAAGAAGTCCTTAGGAAGGTCAAGAAGTCCTTAGGACGGTCAAGAGGTCCTATTGACGGTCAAGAAGTCCTTAGGACGGTCAAGAAGTCATTAGGACGGTCAAGAAGTCCTTAGGACGGTCAAGAAGTCCTTAGCACGGTCAAGAAGTACTTAGGACGGTCAAGAAGTCCTTAGGACGGTCAAAAAGTCCTCAGGACGGCCAAGAAGTCTTTAGGACGGTCAAGAAGTCCTTAGGACGGTCAAGAAATCCTAAGGCCGGTCAAGAAGTCCTATGGACAGTCAAGAGGTCCTATGGACGGTCAAGAAGTCCTTAGGACGCTGAAAAATTTGTAAGGACGGTCAAGAAGGTCCTTAGGACGGGTTAGAAGTCCTTAGGACGGTCAAGAAGTCCTTAGGGCGGTCAAGAAGTCCTTAGGACGGTCAAAAAGTCATCAGGACCGCCAAGAAGTCTTTAGGACGGTCAAGAAGTCCTAAGGACGGTCAAGAAATCCTAAGGCCGGTCAAGAAGTCCTATGGACAGTCAAGAGGTCCTATGGACGGTCAAGGAGTCCTTAGGACGCTCAAGAAGTCCTAAGGACGGTCAAGAAGTCCTTAGGACGGGTATGAAGTCCTTAGGAAAGGTCAAGAAGTCTTTAGGACGGTCAAGAAGTCCTTAGGACGGTCAACAAGTCCTTATGACGGTCAAGAAGTCCAATGGACGGTAAAGAAGTCCTATGGACGGTCAAGAAGTCCTGTAGGACGGTCAAGAAGTCCTTAGGACGGTCAAGAGGTCCTATTGACGGTCAAGAAGTCCTTAGGACGGTCAAGAAGTCATTTGGACGGTCAAGAAGTCCTTAGGACGGTCAAGAAGTCCTTAGCACGGTCAAGAAGTCCTTAGGACTGTCACGAAGTCCTTAGGGCGGTCAAGAAGTCCTTAGGACGGTCAAGAAGTCCTATGGACGGTCAAGAAGTCCTTAGGACGGTCAAGAAGTCCTATGGACGGTCAAGAATTCCTAAGGGCGGTCAGAAGTACTTAGACGGTCAAGAGTCCTTAGCACGGTCAAGAAGTCCTTAGGACGGTCAAGAAGTCCTATGGACGGTCAAGAAGTCCTTAGGACGGTCAAGAAATCCTAAGGCCGGTCAAGAAGTCCTATGGACAGTCAAGAGGTCCTTAGGACGGTCAAGAAGTCCTATGGACGGTCAAGAAGTCCTTAGGACTGTCAACAAGTCCTTATGACGGTCAAGAGGTCCTATGGACGGTAAAGAAGTCCTTTGGACGGTCAAGAAGTCCTTAGGAAGGTCAAAGAAGTCCTTAGGACGGTCAAGAGGTCCTATTGACGGTCAAGAAGTCCTTAGGACGGTCAAGGAAGTCCTTAGCACGGTCAAGAACCGTCATTAGGACGGTCAAGAAGTCCCTATGGACGTAAGAAGTCATTAGGACTGTCAACAAGTCCTTATGACGGTCAAGATGTCTATGGACGGTAAAGAAGTCCTATGGACGGTCAAGAAGTCCTTAGGAAGGTCAAGAAGTCCTTAGGACGGTCAAGAGGTCCTATTGACGGTCAAGAAGTCCTTAGGACGGTCAAGAAGTCATTAGGACGGTCAAGAAGTCCTTAGGACGGTCAAGAAGTCCTTAGCACGGTCAAGAAGTCTTAGGACGGTCAAGAAGTCCTTAGGACGGTCAAAAAGTCCTCAGGACGGCCAAGAAGTTTAGGACGGTCAAGAAGTCCTTAGGACGGTCAAGAGAAATCCTAAGCCGGTCAAGAAGCCTATGGACAGTCGGAGGTCCTATGGACGGTCAAGAAGTCCTTAGGACGCTGAAAAATTTGTAAGGACGGTCAAGAAGTCCTTAGACGGGGTTAGAAGTCCTTAGGACGGTCAAGAAGTCCTTAGGGCGGTCAAGAAGTCCTTAGGACGGTCAAAGTCATCAGGACCGCCAAGAAGTCTTTAGGACGGTCAAGAAGTCCTAAGGACGGTCAAGAAATCCTAAGGCCGGTCAAGAAGTCCTATGGACAGTCAAGAGGTCCTATGGACGGTCAGGAGTCCTTAGGACGCTCAAGAAGTCCTAAGGACGGTCAAGAAGTCCTTAGGACGGGTATGAAGTCCTTAGGAAAGGTCAAGAAGTCTTTAGGACGGTCAAGAAGTCCTTAGGACGGTCAACAAGTCTTATGACGGTCAAGAAGTCCAATGGACGGTAAGAAGCTATGGACGGTCAAGAAGTCCTTAGGACGGTCAAGAAGTCCTTAGGACGGTCAAGAGGTCCTATTGACGGTCAAGAAGTCCTTAGGACGGTCAAGAAGTCATTTGGACGGTCAAGAAGTCCTTACGGTCAAGAAGTCCTTAGCACGGTCAAGAAGTCCTTAGGACTGTCACGAAGTCCTTGGGCGGTCAAGAGTCCTTAGGACGGTCAGAAGTCCTAGGGACGGTCAAGAAGTCCTTAGGACGGTCAGAAGTCCTATGGACGGTCAAGAATTCCTAAGGGCGGTCAAGAAGTATTCGGACGGTCAAGAAGTCTTTAGGACGGTCAAAAAGTCTCAGGACGGCCAAGAAGTCTTTAGGACGGTCAAGAAGTCCTTAGGACGGGTATGAAGTCCTTAGGAAAGGTCAAGAAGTCTTTAGGACGGTCAAGAAGTCCTTAGGACTGTCAACAAGTCCTTATGACGGTCAAGAGGTCCTATGGACGGTAAGAAGTCCTATGGACGGTCAAGAAGTCCTTAGGACGGTCAAGAAGTCCTATGGACGGTCAAGAATTCCTAAGGGCGGTCAAGAAGTACTTAGGACGGTCAAGAAGTCCTTAGCACGGTCAAGAAGTCCTATGGACGGTCAAGAAGTCCTTAGGACGGTCAAGAAGTCCTATGGACGGTCAAGAATTCCTAAGGGCGGTCAAGAAGTACTTAGGACGGTCAAGACGTCCTTAGGATGGTCAAGAAGTCCTTAGGACGGTCAAGAAGTCCTTAGGACGGTCAAGAAGTACTTAGGACGGTCAAGAAGTCTTTAGGACGGTCAAGAAGTCCTAAGGACGTCGAAATCCTAAGGACGGGTATGAAGTCCTAAGGCTGGTCAAGAGGTCCTATGGACGGTCAAGAAGTCCTTAGGACGCTCAAGAAGTCCTAAGGACGGTCAAGAAGTCCTTAGGACGGGTATGAAGTCCTAAGGAAAGGTCAAGAAGTCTTTAGGACGGTCAAGAAGTCCTTAAAACGGTCAACAAGTCCTTAGGACGGTCAAGAAGTCCTTAGGACGGTCAAGAAGTCCTAGGGACGGTCAAGAATTCCTTAGGGCGGTCAAGAAGTACTTAGGACGGTCAAGAAGTCCTATGGACGGTCAAGAAGTGCTAGGACGGTCAAGAAGTCCTATGGACGGTCAAGAATTCCTAAGGGCGGTCAAGAAGTACTTAGGACGGTCAAGAAGTCTTTAGGACGGTCAAAAGTCTCAGGACGGCAAGAAGTTTAGGACGGTCAAGAAGTCCTTAGGACGGTCAAGAAGTCCTTAAGACGGTCAAGAAGTCCTTAGGACGGTCAAGAAGTCCCTAGGACGGTCAAGAAGTCCCTATGACGGTCAAGAATTCCTAAGAGCGGTCTAGAAGTCCATAGGACGGTCAAAATGTCCTTGGGACGGTCAAGAAGTCCCTTGGACGGTCAAAAATTCCCTAGGACGGTCAAGAAGTCCTTTGGACGGTCAAGAATTCCTAAGGCGGTAAGAAAGTACTTAGGACGGTCAAGAAGTCCTTAGGATGGTCAAGAAGTCCTTAGGACGGTCAAGAAGTCCTAGGACGGTCAACAAGTCCTTATGACGGTCAAGGGTCTATGGACGGTAAAGAAGTCTTTGGACGGTCAAGAAGTCCTTAGGAAGGTCAAGAAGTCCTTAGGACGGTCAAGAGGTCCTATTGACGGTCAAGAAGTCCTTAGGACGGTCAAGAAGTCCTTAGCACGGTCAAGAAGTCTTAGGACGGTCAAGAGTCCTATGGACGGTCAAGAAGTCTTTAGGACTGTCAACAAGTCCTTATGACGGTCAAGAGGTCCTATGGACGGTAAAGAAGTCCTATGGACGGTCAAGAAGTCCTTAGGAAGGTCAAGAAGTCTTAGGACGGTCAAGAGGTCCTATTGACGGTCAAGAAGTCCTTAGGACGGTCAAGAAGTTTAGGACGGTCAAGAAGTCCTTAGGACGGTCAAGAAGTCCTTAGCACGGTCAAGAAGTCCTTAGGACGGTCAAGAAGTCCTTAGGACGGTCAAAAAGTCCTCAGGACGGCCAAGAAGTCTTTAGGACGGTCAAGAAGTCCTTAGGACGGTCAAGAAATCCTAAGGCCGGTCAAGAAGTCCTATGGACAGTCAAGAGGTCCTAGGACGGTCAAGAAGTCCTTAGGACGCTGACAAAGTGTAAGGACGGTCAAGAAGTCCTTAGGACGGTTAGAAGTCCTTAGGACGGTCAAGAAGTCCTTAGGACGGTCAAGAAGTCTATGGACGGTCAAGAAGTCCTTAGGACGGTCAAGAAATCCTAAGGACGGTCAAGAAGTCTATGGACAGTCAAGAGGTCCTTAGGACGGTCAAGAAGTCTATGGACGGTCACGAAGTCCTTAGGACTGTCAAAGTCCTTAGGACGGTCAAGAGGTCCTGGACGGTAAAGAAGTCCTTGGACGGTCAAGAAGTCCTTAGCACGGTCAAGAAGTCCTTAGGACGGTCAAGAAGTCTATGGACGGTCAAGAAGTCCTTAGGACTGTCAACAAGTCCTTATGACGGTCAAGAGGTCCTATGGACGGTAAAGAAGTCCTATGGACGGTCAAGAAGTCCTTAGGAAGGTCAAGAAGTCCTTAGGACGGTCAAGAGGTCCTATTGACGGTCAAGAAGCTTAGGACGGTCAAGAAGTCATTAGGACGGTCAAGAAGTCCTTAGGACGGTCAAGAAGTCCTTAGCACGGTCAAGAAGTCCTTAGGACGGTCAAGAAGTCCATGGGACGGTCAAGAAGTCCTTAGGACTGTCAACAAGTCCTTAGGACGGTCAAGAGTCCTAGGACGGTAAAGAAGTCCTATGGACGGTCAGAAGTCCTTAGGAAGGTCAAGAAGTCCTTAGGACGGTCAAGAGGTCCTATTGACGGTCAAGAAGTCCTTAGGACGGTCAAGAAGTCATTAGGACGGTCAAGAAGTCCTTAGGACGGTCAAGAAGTCCTTAGGACGGTCAAGAAGTCCTTAGGACGGTCAAGAAGGCCTTAGGACGGTCAAAAAGTCCTTAGGACGGCCAAGACGTCTTTAGGACGGTCAAGAAGTCCTTAGGACGGTCAAGAAATCCTAGGCCGGTCAAGAAGCTATGGACAGTCAAGAGTCCTATGGACGGTCAAGAAGTCCTTAGGACGCTGAAAAATTGTAGGACGGTCAAGAAGTCCTTAGGACGGGTTAGAAGTCCTTAGGACTGTCAAGAAGTCCTTTAAGCGGTCAAGAAGTCCCTAGGACGGTCAAAAGTCATCAGGACGCCAAGAAGTCTTTAGGACGGTCAAGAAGTCCTAAGGACGGTCAAGAATCCTAAGGCGGTCAAGAAGTCCTAGGCAGTCAAGAGGTCCTATGGACGGTCAAGGAGTCCTTAGGACGCTCAAGAAGTCCTAAGGACGGTCAAGAAGTCCTTAGGACGGGTATGAAGTCCTTAGGAAAGGTCAAGAAGTCTTTAGGACGGTCAAGAAGTCCTTAGGACGGTCAACAAGTCTTATGACGGTCAAGAAGTCCAATGGACGGTAAAGAAGTCTATGGACGGTCAAGAAGTCCTTAGGACGGTCAAGAAGTCCTTAGGACGGTCAAGAGGTCCTATTGACGGTCAAGAAGTCCTTAGGACGGTCAAGAAGTCATTAGGACGGTCAAGAAGTCCTTAGGACGGTCAAGAAGTCCTTAGCACGGTCAAGAAGTCCTTAGGACGGTCACGAAGTCTTAGGGCGGTCAAGAAGTCCTTAGGACGGTCAAGAAGTCCTATGGACGGTCAAGAAGTCCTTAGGACGGTCAAGAAGTCCTATGGACGGTCAAGAATTCCTAAGGGCGGTCAAGAAGTACTTAGGACGGTCAAGAAGTCTTAGGACGGTCAAAAGTCCTCAGGACGGCCAAGAAGTCTTTAGGACGGTCAAGAAGTCCTTAGGACGGGTATGAAGTCCTTAGGAAAGGTCAAGAAGTCTTAGGACGGTCAAGGTCCTTAGGACTGTCAACAAGTCCTTATGACGGTCAGAGGTCCTATGGACGGTAAAGAAGTCCTAGGACGGTCAAGAAGTCGTTAGGACGGTCAAGAAGTCCCTAGGACGGTCAAGAATTCTTTAGGGCGGTCAAGAAGTCCTAAGGACGGTCAAGAAGTCCTTAGGGCGGTCAAGAAGTCCTAAGGACGGTCAAAAGTTCCTTAGGACGGTCAAGAAGTCCCTAGGACGGTCAAGAATTCCTAAGGGCGGTCAAGAAGTACTAAGGACGGTCAAGAAGTCCTTAGGACGGTCAAGAAGTCCTTAGGACGGTCAAGAAGTCCTTAGGACGGTCAAGAAGTCTTAGGACGGTCAAAAAGTCCTCAGGACGGCAAGAAGTCTTAGGGACGGTCAAGAAGTCCTTAGGACGGTCAAGAATCCTAAGGCAGGTCAAGAAGTCCTATGGACAGTCAAGAGGTCCATGGACGGTCAAGAGTCCTTAGGACGCTGAAAAATTTGTAGGACGGTCAAGAAGTCCTTAGGACGGTAGAAGTCCTTAGGACGGTCAAGAAGTCCTTAGGACGGTCAAGAGTCCTATGACGGTCAAGAAGTCCTTAGGACGGTCAAGAAGTCCTAAGGACGGTCAAGAAGTCCTAGGACGGTCAAGAAGTCCCTAGGTCGGTCAAGAAGTGCCTAGGACGGTCAAGAAGTCCCTAGGACGGTCAAGAAGTCCTTAGGACGGTCAAGAGTCCTAGACGGTAAAGAAGCCTTGGACGGTCAGAAGTCCTTAGACGGTCAGAAGTCCTTAGGACGGTCAAGAAGTCCTATGGACGGTCAAAGTCCTTAGGACGGTCAAGAAGTCCTATGACGGTCAAGAAGGTCCTAGGACGGTCAAGAAGTCCTATGGACGGTCAAGAAGTCTTAGGAGGTCAAGAAGTCCTTAGGACGGTCAAGAAGGTCCTAGGACGGTCAAGAAGTCCTTAGGACGGTCAAGAAGTCTTAGGACGGTCAAGAAGTCCTTAGGACGGTCAAGAAGTCCTTAGCACGGTCAAGAAGTCCTTAGGACGGTCAAGAAGTTAGGACGGTCAAGAAGTCCTTAGGACTGTCAACAAGTCCTTATGACGGTCAAGGGTCTATGGACGGTAAAGAAGTCCTATGGACGGTCAAGAAGTCCTTAGGACGGTCAAGAAGTCCTTAGGACGGTCAAGAGGTCCTATGGACGGTCAAGAAGTCCTTAGGACGGTCAAGAAGTCATTAGGACGGTCAAGAAGTCCTTAGGACGGTCAAGAAGTCCTTAGACGGTCAAGAAGTCCTTAGGACGGTCAAGAAGTCCTTAGGACGGTCAAAAAGTCCTCAGGACGGCCAAGAAGTTTGGACGGTCAAGAAGTCCTTAGGACGGTCAAGAATCCTAAGGACGGTCAAGAAGTCCTATGGACAGTCAAGAGGTCCTATGGACGGTCAAGAAGTCCTTAGGACGGCTTGAAAAAGTTTAAGGACGGTCAAGAAGTCCTTAGGACGGTTAGAAGTCCTTAGGACGGTCAGAAGTCCTTAGGCGGTCAAGAAGTCCTTAGGACGGTCAAAAAGTCTTAGGACGCCAAGAAGTCTTTAGGACGGTCAAGAAGTCCTAAGGACGGTCAAGAAATCCTAAGGCCGGTCAAGAAGTCCTATGGACAGTCAAGAGTCCTATGGACGGTCAAGAGTCCTTAGGACGCTCAAGAAGTCCTAAGGACGGTCAAGAAGTCCTTAGGACGGTATGAAGTCCTTAGGAAAGGTCAAGAAGTAGGACGGTCAAGAAGTCCTTAGGACGGTCAACAAGTCCTTATGACGGTCAGAAGTCCAAGGACGGTAAGAAGTCTATGGACGGTCAAGAAGTCCTTAGGACGGTCAAGAAGTCCTTAGGACGGTCAAGAGTCCTATTGACGGTCAAGAAGTCCTTAGGACGGTCAAGAAGTCATTGGACGGTCAAGAAGTCATTAGGACGGTCAAGAAGTCCTTAGCACGGTCAAGAAGTCCTTAGGACTGTCACGAAGTCCTTAGGGCGGTCAAGAAGTCCTTAGGACGGTCAGAAGCCTATGGCGGTCAAGAAGTCCTTAGGACGGTCAAGAAGTCCTATGGACGGTCAAGAATTCCTAGGGCGGTCAAGAAGTATTAGGACGGTCAAGAAGTCTTTAGGACGGTCAAAAGTCCTAGGACGGCCAAGAAGTCTTAGGCGGTCAAGAAGTATTAGGACGGTATGAAGTCCTTAGGAACGGTCAAGAAGTCTTTAGGACGGTCAAGAAGTCCTTGGACTGTCAACAAGTCCTTATGACGGTCAAGGTCCTATGGACGGTAAGAAGTCCTATGGACGGTCAAGAAGTCCTTAGGACGGTCAAGAAGTCCTATGGACGGTCAAGAATTCCTAAGGGCGGTCAAGAAGTACTTAGGACGGTCAAGAGTCCTTAGGACGGTCAAGAAGTCCTTAGGACGGTCAATAAGTCCCTAGGACGGTCAAGAAGTTCTTAGGGCGGTCAAGAAGTTCCTAGGGCGGTCAAGAAGTTCCTAGGACGGTCAAGAAGTCCTTAGGACGGTCAAAATGTCCTTGGGACGGTCAAAATGTCCTTAGGACGGTCAAAATGTCTCTAGGACGGTCATGAAGTCCTTAGGACGGTCAAGAAGTCCTTAGGACGGTCAAGAAGCCTAAGGACGGTCAAGAAGTCCTATGGCTGGTCAAGAGGTCCTATGGACGGTCAAGAAGTCTTAGGACGCTCAAGAAGTCCTAGGACGGTCAAGAAGTCCTTAGGACGGTATGAAGTCCTAAGGAAAGGTCAAGAGTCTTTAGGACGTCAAGAAGTCCTTAAACGGTCAACAAGTCCTTAGGACGGTCAGAAGTCCTTAGGACGGTCAAGAAGTCCTAGGACGGTCAAGAATTCTTAGGGCGGTCAAGAAGTTTAGGACGG